>AYEL01068829.1:0-63131 GCA_000484575.1 Olivierus martensii | reverse complement strand
ATTATTAAAATTCTATAAAATTACAAGAATTAAATAAAATCAGCTATTGTATACATCCACGGTGGTTAAGTTGCGGTTTTTGATCCACATTCAACTCTTTGATGGCTTAAGTATCTACTACACACTACATATATTAATTTTTACTTTGATGATATTATTACGATTAATAATAACACTTCAAAAAGTGACTGTATAATTTTTGATGAAAATTTCAACACTCGCTGGAAACTTTTCGATTTCTCATGCGAGTAATTGATAATCTGATAATAGCCACCTTCTATATTTTTGGCTTATAAGAGGTTATCCATCATCTATATTTTTGGCGGGCTTATAGGAGGTTGTAATAAACCATATTTTATCGCCTCCTGTTTAAATATTAAAGAATTAGAGAAAAATAAGCATCTTCCCCCGATTACCATTTTCCCCCGATCCACTCTATATATTTTCAAATATTTTTCGGATTTAAAAATATATATTTTTACTATATTAGAAACATCTAGAGCAGGGATCCCCAAAGTTTAATCTAAGGAGTTGATTAAATGCATTTACTCATATTCAAACCTATATACTGTATAAGGAAATACATATTTCAGGCTATTTCCAGAAATAGAAAAAATAACGATGATACTACTATAAAAAATATCTATATGTATTGTGAAAAATATCATTTTTGAAACATCCAAAAGATTATTAAGTTATTTTATAAATATTTAAATTAATTTTTTAACTTAATTAGGCCTACTGATCTAGTATAATTCTCCAGAACTTTGCCATTGAATTGCTGTCTATTATTATATATTGTTATATTATGATATATATTTAGAATATGCTAATTTATTTTTAATATATTGTATACTGTTTTTATATAGAAATTCAGAAAATATTTTTTTAAATTTAATATATAAATTTAAAAACGCTTATTTCTCCTTTATTTCTTTTAAATTTAATATATAAATTTAAAAGTTTATTTCAGAAAGCATGGAAAAATAAACAAAACATTCAAAAATGCAATATTTACAATTTTTTTTTTAAATTAAAACAGGTTTAAAATATCTGAATTATTTTAGTTTTAAATGATTATATATATATTAGATCCCAGTTTACAGCTTCATTAAATGTTTCCTACGTTTTTCGATATAAATTAAGCATAGCCTCTTCATTACAATTAAATTCAGATACAGTTCCTTAAAATGTATTATTGTTATTATTATTAAATGGAAGGGGATCGATGAAGTATAAAGGATTTCAGTAAGGCTCACAAGTTCAAAAAGTTTTGGGACTCCTGATCTAGAGTAATCGACTTTCTGTTAACTGCCCTTAATTATCATTGATTATTAGGGAGAAATAAACGTTTTCCGACTTCATTATAATTGGTTTAAATGCTATGACATGACGTGTAGCAATTTTCCTAGGGGAAAATTCTTAGTATAAAGACTGTAGTCCTATTTATGTTTTCTCTTGGAGGCAGAACTTCAATAGTTCCTTTTTCACGCGGTCAGGAAACATCTTATTCCACAGGAACTGAATTATGATATCTATAAATTCTCTTTCTCCTTATTTAACTTAATGACAAATTTTGGTAAATAACCTAAATTAGTCATCAAAATTTCCTTAGTCACGAAATTTTGATGAATAACTTCGTAAAAGAAAGGAAATTATGATGATCTCGTTCTAGCGCGCTTAGCAATAGAATAGATTATTACTATAATTAAAATTGAACTAAATTAACATAATTAATATTTTTATATTTTAGATACCATCGAATAAATTAGTAGTTCAGTCTGCTATCCCTAGACCTCACATATAGTCTAATTATTATGGATATCATATTTTTATTTTTTTTATTTATTAAATTAACATAAAAATTATTCAGTCGGCAAAAATAAACCCATATAAAGTATTTTTAGAGAATCAGATACAGAAATCAAAGATACAGTACGGTAAGGTATTACCAGTTGTTTTCATTTTATGTATATAAAATATTTATATTTTATATTCATTACGGATGGATGAGTACAGTAGTTAAAAAAGGCATTAAAAAACATGTTACAAAATGCAAAAATTTTCATTTATAAAAATGTTTTTTTTTTTTTAACATATAAATAAAAAGTATTATATAATTAAATAATGATTTTAGTATTAATAATTATGAATAAACAATATATAAAATGATGAAATACTGTAAGTACAAAAATTTCACGAAACTTGGAAATGGCCAATATCGATTTGTGCAATATATATCAGTGGATTTCGTTTGTATTGCAAAATTCGACAAAAATAATCCCTTTATATGTGCATAAATTTTTATGCATGTAAAAGATTCAGAGACAGTGGCATAGCTACAATAGTGCGAGTGGTGCCACCACACCAGGCCCATGTTTTATGAAAAAATCGAACCAAGAAAATTAACAAAAAGAATTATCAATCCTTTTGCGGAGACAAAAGCAAGAAAAATTATTTTACGTAAGTTATTAATATAAATGAATTTTTATTCTTAGATTCATCAGTGCAAGTTTATTTTAGCTGTGATCAGAATAAAATTTCCCGGGGTCCCATTTTATATCCTGCATCAGGGCCCACACAAGTCTAGCTACGCCACTGTTCAGAGACCAAAAAATTTGAAAACTGGCTATTAGAATCCCGTTTCATGTCGTTTCATTATATGTTGTGTTTGATGTTGCATTGTAAAATATGTTCAATATTGATTTCTCATCATCATCATATTTTCATGAGAAAGTGAATATCAGTTGGAGGAAAAACATATTTACACACCACTGATGAAACAACTGCATGAATTCCTAAACATTACCTTCTTCCGTAGTTAGTATCTTTTTCATATAAGCATGCTTCTTTTGTATACTCTAAAGCAGGGTTGTCCAACCCGCGGCCCAGTGCTATATTGAATGCGGCCCAACATAAAATCATAAATTTCCTTAAAACATTGAGATTTTTATGTACTTAATGAAGTTAATGAAATTTTTATTATTTAAATATCTATCTGAATTGCCTATTTCAACTTTCTAAAATATTTTTTATTTCACTGATTATAATTTTTTGACCTTAATGATCCGAACGAAAGTGGCTATGACATTTTTGCTTATTTGTCATGGTGGATATCATATATTGTACATTATTTACTAACTTTTTTGTTTAACAACTATCGTTAAAATTAGCATATTTTATGTGCGGCCCGAGATAATTATTTTCCTCAAATGTGGCCCAAGGAAGACAAAAGGTTTGAACAGCCCTGCTCTAAAGCTTAAACCTTTTCATTCATTTATTCTTTCAATTGTTTCCTCTCCACATTAATCAAACAATTTCATCCATTTTTGCTTTGTCAAAAGCTCTTTGCACGTTTTCTCCACAAATCACTTCAGTGTCAATTTACACACTACATTACCAAAATTCTTTCGTAATTTGTCATTCGAAACATACTTCGGTCATGTACTATCAAGAACCTCATTTCCACTACATTCAAACGCTTTAAATGATCCTTTGTACTATACTCGGATCTTACTATGAACAATCATCTTCGGAACTAATCTATTCTTAAATCTTACATAAATTATCCTAGTATTCTTTTAATAATTCTCATTCCCTAGCATATCTCTGAAATATATCTATAATTTTTGGTCTAGAATTTTTCTCCTCATTATCTCGCCATCATACTATTCTCTCCGATAAGCATGTTCTCAAATACGCAAACTCATTCACCTATTCCAGATTCATTCCATTCAGTTCAATCTCACATTTTGTACATTCGTAATCCTTCTCAAATACAAATACAGAAAAGAAAGTAAAGCTAGGGGTCGTCTGAGATCCTTAGGAAGTAGGCCAATCCTGATTGTACCCTTCTTGACTTCTGATTATATCCCACCAGACCATATCATTTTTAGCTAATCATCAGAATGGTAAATATTTTAAATTAACAGAATGTTTAGATCATATATGATTCTTCTAAGTTAATGGATTTACAATATTTTTTTATAAATCAACTTTATCAAGTATAATTTTTGTAAATTAATTGTAATTAATTTATAGAAAAATACAAATTATATTACATGATATCTTGTTTTTTTGTTACTAATGCTCATATTTCATCAATGGCTGATTGATGACTATGTTTGATCATTTGATATCAATGATCAGGGCCGGCGGAAGTGGGTGTGCAGGTTGTGCACCGCACAAAGGCGCACCTATAGGGGGCGCCAAAATTGACTGAAAAAATCCATGGCGATTTTTTTAAAAGTACGGTAATTAATTAGGTTATAAAAACAAATTTTTAATTTCCAAATTAAAAAAGTGACATTAGCGTATAAATATTTAATCAAAAATCGTATTGTAAAATAATGTAGTTTCAAAAACTAAATAATTTATTGCAGGGGCGCGAAATCAATTTCTGCACAAAGGTGATTCATATGTCAGCGCCGGCACTGTCAATAATCAAATTATAATAGATATCAAGTATGATTAAGCCCGACAATAATATTTTATCAGTTCAATATATCATATGTGACTACTTTTTATAAAGAGAATAAATAATTCATAAATGAAAAATTTCAGTTTAAAAAAAAATCTGAAATTCTGAAAAACTAATAGAGAACTAAATTTGAAGTGATTCAGAACTGTCTTTGAGATGATGATAAATTCCTACTTTTAAGCTCCCGCAGAACAGATAGAAATAAGGCATAAAAAGTATATATTTTGAAGAAAACAAGAATAATTTAAATTTAAAAAGAAAATAATTTAAAATTAGTCTCATGAAATATATAAAATAAACAAACAGGAAGTATTGAGAGGAAATTGGGCCATCTGAAATTATCAAAGAAGGAAGAAATTCTGTATCTATGATAAAAAAACAGGAAGCATAAAAACGATCAAAGTACTATATCGATTACTATTAGATATTGTTCTTATTATAAATTACAGCAAATTTTATAAATTTTCAAACTACATCATTTTCAAAATAAAATATTTTAAATCCATATTTATTATTTTATATTGTTTTAATTTAAACGCTTATTTTAATAATATGATTTCAAAAACACTATATAAGTATATGTCAATACAAAAATTTTAATAAATGACTATCTTTTTATCATAATATTAATTTTAATTTTATAAGTCTAATCTTGACTCTTGACAAATAACTGTTTTATATAATATAAATTGATATACATAGTTTTATATCAAATTTTAATTTTTTTTTAAATTTTATAAGTCTAATCTTGACTCTTGACAAATAACTGTTTTATATAATATAAATTGATACACACAGTTTTATATCAAATTTTAATTTTTTTTTTATATAACACTTGCAAGATTTCTGTAATAAGTGTATTTTCTAATTTAAATGGCAAAAATGATATTTAGTATTAAAACATTTGATATGACTATTGTTAGCTGATTAATAATGGACGTTTAAATTTTGTACGTCTGTCAAAATGACTCATATAAAATAATTATTTTTAGTATTAATAAAACAGAAATATTCATTTTCAACTTTATGCACTTGCAAGATTTCTGTAATAAGTGTATTTTCTAATTTAAATGGCAAAAATGATATTTAATATTAAAACATTTGATATTACTATTGTTAGCTGATTAATAACGGACGTTTAAATTTTGTACGTCTGTCAAAATGACACATATAAAATAATTATTTTTAGTATTAATAAAACAAAAATATTCATTTTCAACTTTATCCATATCAGCCATAGCAAACGATGTTTTTAAAAAGGAAATGGAAGATCAACGAACTAAACTAACAAGAATTATACACATTTTATTGTATCAATACATTAACAGACAAATTATATTTCTAAATATATATATTTTTTTAATTTTTAATGGATATTTGTTAAGTTTGAGACATTTTTCGTTAATTATTCTATATGATTGAAATTTCATTAAAATTTTTCACCTATCAAATAAAATGTTCATTTTATTGTTAAACAAAACAATGTTTTTTTCTTTTAACATTTAACTAAATTATTTAAATTAATTAAAATTGCAATTAATTGATTGATCACAAAAAATTTTTCTTCTTTAAAATACTGTAATATTACTATATGATTTTTTACAGTTAAATTTATATTACATATATTGAAAATTTTATAAAAATTTTAGATATATTTTTAATTAATTCAAAACTCACCCCTAATAAACATATTTTAATACCGGGATATTCCATTTTACTTCTGTTACTCCATTTTTTCAATGTTGATAAGAATAAATCGCATTGAATTTATCAAATAAAAAAACGCCATCTATCGCTTTAAGATAATTAAGACGAGATAATACGTGTTGCATTGAAAATCACGTGAGACAGTGAGTCACCAAAATTCTATAAAGTTATTTAGTTTTCTCGCAAGGACAGTATTGTCTCTAATCAAATCATCTTGAAATAATTCATATCGGAATTTTAATGATTATAAAATAAGACTAGAAAAGTATAATAGGATCATTCTGAAATTTTGTATATTAATGGTAATTCAATGTTTATTTTACGGTTTATTAAAATAAATGGTAATGTTTCTAAGACATAACTTATTGCATAGTATTTATTATCTACATACAGTTATAAATATTATCTACACTGAATATGTCTTTCCATTGTTCCCTACACATTTCCACACTCATTGGGATATGAACAGAGGCGTACTGGTCATAAGGTGACTGACTCAGGAGCCCTCCCTTGGCCAACAGATAAAAGGCGAGGGGAGAGGCCGAGTCGAGGATGTGTCAGATGAGTTCTTTGGATTACCATCCAGGGAGATAACTTAGTACTCCCTTGTAGACTTATAGATGAGTTCCTTTTTTTTACAGTTAAATTTATATTACATATATTGAAAATTTTATAAAAATTTTAGATATATTTTTAATTAATTCAAAACTCACCCCTAATAAACATATTTTAATACCGGGATATTCCATTTTACTTCTGTTACTCCATTTTTTCAATGTTGATAAGAATAAATCGCATTGAATTTATCAAATAAAAAAACGCCATCTATCGCTTTAAGATAATTAAGACGAGATAATACGTGTTGCATTGAAAATCACGTGAGACAGTGAGTCACCAAAATTCTATAAAGTTATTTAGTTTTCTCGCAAGGACAGTATTGTCTCTAATCAAATCATCTTGAAATAATTCATATCGGAATTTTAATGATTATAAAATAAGACTAGAAAAGTATAATAGGATCATTCTGAAATTTTGTATATTAATGGTAATTCAATGTTTATTTTACGGTTTATTAAAATAAATGGTAATGTTTCTAAGACATAACTTATTGCATAGTATTTATTATCTACATACAGTTATAAATATTATCTACACTGAATATGTCTTTCCATTGTTCCCTACACATTTCCACACTCATTGGGATATGAACAGAGGCGTACTGGTCATAAGGTAAAGTGACCAGATTTTAACATTGGTAAAGCGGGACACCATTGACTGGGGGATTCTTGATTAAAAATTTGGTCTATATGGAGCAACAAAAATCGTCTGAGAGACAGTTACAAAATGTTTTCGTCGTTGCCAATGCCAAAAAATGCTATTGTTAAGTCCAAACAATGGTGGTCGAATTCTAACAACTGATCAACAATGCGAACCTTGATAAGCAGTTCTCGATAATCAGTTCTCAACAGTTATTTGTTATTATTAAAGTTTAACATTATAAAATTAACAAAAATAATATAAAACTCATATCCTGGCTAGATACCCTCATGGCCGCCCAAAACCGTATATTCCCTTCCCGTTCTCCCGCCGTTCCCTAGCTTGCCGTGCATTCTTTCTAAAAATCGGGACTTTTTTAAAATGCCGCGGGACGCGGGACAAATTGTTAAAAATCGGGACTGTCCCGCCAAAAGCGGGACGTCTGGTCACCTTATCATAAGGGCATTCTGGCAAATGGCAGAAGGACCGGTGCTATCGTAACGATATGGGCCGGCAGCCGGCGAACCAATTTTTTATGTCACGCACTGCACTTTCAATATAATGTATATTTGTTTCAGATTCCTCTTCATTCATTTTTATTCAAATTTATCAATATTTTAGTATTTGCACACACAAATAAAGACTTGTACTTTAAGTAATTATTTTTATTTTGTCATTAAAGTTTGTTTTGTAAAAAAAATTATGTATTTAATTTATTTAATATATATTACAGATATATCGTCGCACGGACATTAAGATATAAAAATAAAATAAAGACAGAAGTATTGCAAAAAAAAAATTGTATTAAAAAAATAGTATAAAAAAATTATTTAATTTTTTTGAAATATTCCTGTTTATTTATTTATTTTTCTATATCTTACTGCAAAATGTACTTACGACGATATATCAGTGCGGCAAATTGTCCTAATACTAACTTGTAAGTGTCGGCCAGGTGGCCGCGTGGTAAAGCTTTGGCTTACCACCCTGGAGGATCCGGGTTCAAATCCGAGTCCCACACCTCCAGTTTTTCAGGAGGGGTCCGGGCCCGGCTCGTTGAACCCCATCCTTCAACCATCTGGTTGACACCATCATGGGTATTGGCCAGCCTGTGATGGGTTCTATAAGTGGCCGCCGCCAGATACAGTATATCCCATGAGGACATGGCGGCTTAATCTAACTAACTAACCAACCAACCTAATACTAAGTTTAACTGGTGGACCGCTAACTGATAGGTGGACCACTATCAGGATAATGGCAGAATCGAAAACACGTCTCAATCCGCCCCTGGATATGAGAATGTATATTGAGTCATTCCATATCAAGTGACCTAATTTTAAAAACTCAAAACTGGAAACCTATCTGCTCTTTTCAATGGTAGCAGAAAAAAAAATTAAATTTAAAGTGTTATACGCTGAGATATTTGCTCTCAAATATGAGAATGTATATTGAGTCATTCCATATCAAGTGACCTAATTTTAAAAACTCAAAACTGAAAACCTATCTGCTCTTTTCAATGGTAGCAGAAAAAAAATTAAATTTAGTGTTATACGCTGAGATATTTGCTCTCAAACATTGGTCAAATTTAACTAATGGTCTTATGACAACAAAATTTTTCGATTTATCACAAAAAACCGAACAAGCTTACAAAGATTCGGAGCGCTAAATGTTATGATTATGTAACAAGTGTGCTTGAAACTTTGAAAATTATTCGTGATTGAATTCGCATTACATTGGTGACCTCTACAAGAAAAGTCCTGATGCCTCAACCACACCATTTCTTGAACTGAAAGTTTGTATAGCTTTTTCTGAAACCCGTACGCATAATCATACCAAGTTTCGGCAAAATTAGAGTCACTTGACATAGAATGATCCTATAGTGAGCGATGGAAAGACAATTTTAGAACATAAATTTATAGAACAATGGAAAGGTATTGGTGAGCTCTACAAGAAAAGTCCTGATGCCTCAACCACACCATTTCTTGAACTGAAATTTTGTATAGTTTTTTCTGAAACCCGTACGCATAATCATACCAAGTTTCGGCAAAATTAAAGAGTCACTTGACATAGAATGATCCTATAGTGAGCGATGGAAAGACAATTTTAGAACATAAACGTTTCCATTGTTCTATAAATTTATCTACACCAGGGATTCCCAACCTTTTTCTTGCATCGACCTCTTTTAAAAGAATGGTTTTCTTCATCGACCCCCTAGCATTTTACATATACAGCATATAACATAATCGTAATTATATACAGCATATTAAATTAATCATAAATTATGATTATGTTGTATGCTGCTAAATAATTGTACATAAATAACTTAATATTCTTAGTCTAATTGTTATCTTTAAAACAAAAGTTTTGAAAAAAATGGTTTATTAAATTTATGTTTTGTTATTTTTTATACTATTCTTCCTGCGTTTTATTTTTTTATATTGCACTTATTGCATAAAAAATTAATATATTTTAAAAAAATATTGGTTTTTAAAATATATTAAATAATTTAGTGTATTTTCCCCTTATATTTATCTCATATAATTTCTTCCTTACTACATGATATAGCTTTATATCAATAAACAATTAATTATCGATTTTATTAATAAATTTTTTGTAATCAATGGAATCTTGATCTTGATTATGCCGATCAATCGCCGATGCATATTCGGCTGTAGACCCCAATAGACCCTTTGATTATCATTAACCTCCTTTAAAATTTCATCGACCCCATTGGGAACCCCTGATCTACACCAAACATTGTGAAGTGAGTTTCTATGATACTGGTAACATAATATTCTGAATCAAAATTACATCAGGGTTAGAGTATTTTAATTAACGACGGAAATATATATCAGATCTTTATTCAGATTTGTGTTGTATTCTTCTATTGAGTTTTTTTGGTAATAGATGCCGCCACTTTACACTCAGACCATCGATGGTGACCGCCATGTTTTAGAAGATCAGCGATTCTTAAACTATGGGTCGCGACCTCAAATGGGATCACAAACGCATAAAAATGGGACAACGTATGTATTTTCAGTATAGTTGGTCTCCAATATTTAACGTATGACAACATATGAATTTTCGGTGTGGTTGGTTGGCCAATATTTAACGTACGACAACATATGTATTTTCAGTGTAGTTGGCTGAATTTCACAAACGCCCAATATTTAACGTATGAATTTTCAGTGTAGTTGGTTGATTGTGTTCATTTTAATAGTGTATAAATGATTTATGTACTTGTATGTTTTATTTCATATTTAATATCTGGGATCGCGAAAAATCTCGTGATGAAAAATGGGGTTATGAATGAAAAAAGTTTTAAGAAGGGCTGTTTTAGACCGATCATTTGCATTGTGCCAAACTGCATTTATTTTATTAATTTTATATTTTTGGCTAATTATATTCCGTTTAAAATAATCATCTGTTTGAAAATTATAATCTTCATATCAAGCTGCATACTATGCCTCCATATTATTGGAGAATTTAAAACGGCTGGATGGCCAAGTAGTAACGCGTTGGCGTATCACGTTGGAGGACCCGGGTCCGGCTTGCCTGAAAAGATTTTTTGGGATACCGGGCTCGGCCCGGCGATCCCCGTCTTTCACCATTCGGCCCTCCTCCATGGGTGTGGATGCAACCCATAGAGCCCGGTGAACTGAACTCCGCCCCTTAATAATCTCTCTGATTGGAAAGGAGCGTAAAAAAGGCGAAAATAAAAGAAATTCGATTTTTTTTTCTGCCGTTATATGGCATCATAATTAATCGTACTTTTGTTAATGAAATTTACGAAAGTATATATTAATTTTATAATATGGTATTTTAGTAAATTATTTATTTTAAAGTAAAAAGATATGCAGTATTTATCGTTGGCAATCATTGGCTAGATTTTTCTATCGATCACTAATTAGATGACGTCATCTTCACATATTTTACGTCGGCGATTTCGTCAACAAGCAAATAGTTAACGAGATTTATTTATTTTTTAATGAGCATATTTTGAAAATGTTTCCATCAGAGAAAACAAACTTTCACTACTTAGCGCGCACCGCCCTTATAATTTATATTATAAAAGAAATAGCGAGATTCTTGTAGATTGGCTGTAAAAATTAAAAGTTTATCCGAATAAATCATCAAAAAAGACTTCATCATAAATGTTTATTTAAACGAATGCTTAAAAATATTTATATTATTTAAGATTATCCATGGCAACTTTGTAAAAAAAACATAATAAGCATTTATTGTTAATTACACTTGAGATTCAATATAATCACCATTCAGATGTTCCAAGAACTGCATGCGGCGCACATCTTCCACGCCGAAATATTACGCGCAAAATCTATGATTACGCGTCGCCATGGAAGATGTTCAGATATTTCAAGAACTGCACCGCATGTAGTTCTTGAAATATCTGAATGGTGATCATATTGAACCTCGTGTAATTAACAGTAAATATTGGCAAGTATTGTTCAAAAACGTGATGTGTACTCTCTCATTTGGCTATTACACATTCTTTAATCACATATTCTACACTTTTGCAGCGCCACAATCCCTTTGTCGGTGACTTTTGATATAAATTTTTTCTTTCGAAATCGAAACCGCATGTTCCACTGTGTACGTCCACCAAATTTAGTTACATTTCGTCCAATATATGACACGCAAGAGAGCTCTGAACACCTCATGTTATTTTATGGCCACCCTGTATATTGTATAATAAACCATACTGAAAAGAAAATTTGGAATGAAAGTTAACTAGACATATTAACAAAAGAGTGTAATTTATTAAATTGATTTCACAGTTATGGTTTACGATAAACATGAAAAATTATTCATAAGTTAGTTTTTTTGTAATATATCTCCACTTTCCATCAAGTAAAATACTTCACTAAAATAACGAGGTGGAACAAATTCTTCCACAGGTAGCCCATTCTGCGGAGTTTGTGAAGAGTGGGGATCGATAGGCCAAATACTTCACTAAAATAACGAGGTGGAACAAATTCTTCCACAGGTAGCCCATTCTGCGAAGTGTCAGTCGGACTGTGAAGAGTGGGGATCGATAGGACAGTCTGGACCCATGATAAATATTTCTAAGAGAATTGGACCCAAGAATCGAATCCAGATCCTCCAGAATAGAAAGCCGAAGCTTTTCCACATGGCCAATCTGCAGAATTCGTAGGTTAGGTTAGTTTTAACTAATTATATATTTCCCATAGACACAATGATTCAGTATTTGCTAATTCAATATTCGCGAAGAATTTACAGAACTACCGTGAATAACGAGAATCGACTGTAATTTATTTTATAGCAAATCATATTTATGATCATCATCAGCATCCATTATTTATGTATCCATAAAAATACTGTAAATAAAATATTCTTAAGGCAGTTATTACTTTTATTTATTTATTTTAAATGTTACAAATACAAATCAAAGATTGCGGAAAGCAAACACTGATTTGGTATAAACAAATCATAAAACAAATTAAACCATATTAACAAAATACAAATAATTATACTCAATTCGATAGTACAGATTAGAATCTTTCCATCAACTTAGTATACATAATGATTAAATTAATTAATATACATCATTATTTAAAGTAAAGTAAAATTTTTCATTAATAAAAGTCAGCACACATTTGTTTTACGTTGTCTCTGAGTTCATTTTAATTGGGAAAAACTACTGTTCTTCCATTCTTAAAGTAGGTGTAGTGTGAACCACACTACGACCGACTCAACCGATTCTAATTCATGATTCCATAGCAACAACAGTTAGCAGTGTAATGTGATTGGTCTGGCTTGAATCGGTTTGTCAGTCGAGTCGGTGAAGTTGGTCCAGTCGGTTGTAGTGTGAACCTTCTTTTACCCTGAATCCAAAGAGATAGATGACTTACCATGGGTTTAGCCATTGAGTAGGAAGTAAGAAGTGAGAAGGATGAGGAAAGTGTAAGTATAGTAAAAGCTCCTGCCATAAGAATGCGTGGTAGGTCACAAGGTGAAAGAAGAGAGTTAGCAACCAACACCGTTTTACAAAATCAAAGTCTCAAGTTATTTACAGTATTTACTTAGTTGATATTTGAAGCTATTTCTCAACAACAATCATTTCCTACAATCTTCAGTTTGTCAAGAAATTTTCTTGATCACAGAGAGGATAAAGAAAGTCTTAATTTAAAATATCAGTGAATTTAAAAGTTCATTACTAGTTTCAAAATTACTGTTGAACAATTTGGTTAAAACACAGTGTTTATTGTTCTTGTCTAAAGTCCACTTTATTCAATTCAATTTCAAAAATCTTGAGCTCAGTTCTTCAAGCAAGTTGAAGGAATGTCAGAGGCTAAATAATCAAAATTTAATCAAGTATACTGTTGATTATGTGCAGATTTCAATGTATCACACAGTTTTTACCCACTTTTACCCATAAATCCATGAATGTGCAAGGCCTAAGCCTGTCATTCCATTAGGTTAATTAAGTCGAAATATCCTCATGGAATATTTTTATCTGGCAGGGCCACTTCATAGAGCCGCCATCATCACAGACTGACCAATACCCATGATGGGGTCAATCGGAAGATTGAAGGATAGGTTTCAACGGGCCAGGCCCAAATCCCTCCTGAAAAATTGGAGGAGTGGGACCCCCGGATCTTCCAGAATGTTAAGCCACAGCTTTACCACGCAGCCATCGGGCTGACCTGTCATTCCGTCAGTCTACAGGTCCCACATTTTGTACTGTAACGTGTTCGTTATCCGAACATGTGTTCGTTAACCGAACATAAGAATCTTTCGAAAAAGTGTTCGTTATCCAAACTATTCGTTAACTGATCACCCACTGTATTCCCCTTATATTACATCTTCAGATTTCCATTTGTTTTATTCGTTAAATAATCATCTGTGAGGATAATGGTTCCAAATCCTCGAAAAGGTGATGCACACACTGGATGACTTCTTTGGTTCACATTCTGCTGAGTTCTACCACAATGGCATCCATAGTCCTGAGTGCTGGAGACAGGTCAGTGCTGTTGATGAGGACTATTTCTGATTTCTAAGTACAACTACTTCATGTTATACATTTCTCTTTGTAGCATCAAAATCTGACAGAACTTTATTGGTTGCCTGTTATTAGATATTGTACTGCCAGATTCTAATATGATGTAAAGACATTTAAATAAGTATATATAAAAAGGAAAGACCGTTTTTAAATAAGATTGTAAGTATCAGACATTTAAATATAATAATTTTTAATTAATTATTAAATTATCTTAGTATAATATGATATTATGTCACTAATCATAAGATCCTTGGTTTAACCCTGATCTACTTTTTCCCTCAAAATAAATAAATTAAAATTATAGTTTAATTATTAAATAATAGATAGTGACTACCTTAGATGAATAATATGCTATAATTATTTAATATTATACCTTTCTAATTCATAATCAGTCAATATTGAATTACTTGTAGACTGATTATATTATCATATAATACAGATATACCCTGCTTAATATACACTCACATAATGTATTTCATTATAAAATACAATCAGTTTTACTACCCTTTTGCTGTAATGTACTGACATCACATCTAAAATTTCCATTATTCTGCAAATGACAAATGCAATCTGAAACTGCTAATGACATACAGTGTTACATACCATGATGGTTGTTATTATATTTGATCACAATAAATAAATTATATTTTCATAGTAAAAATATTATCAAGCTCAATTTCAGAAAATATAGCATAAGAATGAAAATATCAGAGCCATTTTCAACTTTCAAAACAGAATAGAATAAAACATCATGCTTCATGTGGCATTTTAAAAGTCCTAAAAAACATATATTTAAAATAATTGTAAAGTTAAAAACAAATTAAAGGGATTTTTGACACAAAATATAAGGAACAAAATTTCAAAAATCCTTTTTTTAATATATTTTTCTAGAATTTTAGAATGCCACATGAAGTGTAGCATTATATTCTATTCTGTAAATTTTTCTATATTCTATTCTGTAACCAAAAAGTGCTTCTTTTAATTTTATGTTCATTTTTATGCGATTAAATGTTTTTTTTTTTTGTTATTGAATTTGGTAATATTTTGCTATGTTAAGAGTTATAAAAGCAGCTGATAATAGTTTATGTTCATCACATAATTTGTATTTCAATACAGGAAACAATAAAAATAATTTCATGATTTAAGCCAATTTTAAAGACTGATTTTTTAATTTTTAACTTCTTTGAAATTGAGATACATCTTATGATTGATGTCAAAACAAATTTTTAATTATTTCATTTGAAAAAACAAATCATCACAACATATTAAGTTATTCATTGTGCTGAACAAATCATCACTATATTGGATGGAAATAATGGAATATTTTTCCAGAAACAATCATTATTAAAAATATTCAAAATTCATTAAATTAATCATTATTAAATATTCAGTATTAACAAGATGAAAGATCAAAATAAAATACACAAAAGAAATTTCATTAAAAACTGGAGAATCCATCCAGCACATAATTGTTGAAAGCACAAATGTGGTGTCCCAATAAGAACATAATAATCATTGATATTTGCTTATTGATCAGAACCATCAAAGATCACATAAACCTGATTACAAATATCAGAAATCACCATGTTTACATTTGACAGTGATTTCCAGCACAGCAATCTATCATTGTACTTTTTATTTTTTTTTTAAAGATAATAGTACATAATATCTGTTAAAATATATAAAAAAAATAACATTTTTCATTATATAAACATAAAATATGAAATGGCATATTATCTATATACAGTGGTACCTCGGTATACATCTGCTTTGGAATAAGTTCAACTTGGTATATGTCCTGTTTGGACGCGAAAAATTTTGCTTGATATACGACTGGCTTGTATGCTACCTTCTTTACCTTTCTTGAGACAATACCATGATTGTGCACAAATGTCATATGCCAATTGCTATCATTCAGTAACAACCTGCACTATAACTCTCTCTGAATTTTCAAACGTGATTTTATGTTTTTTCACATAAATTTTTAATAAATTCATTAACCATGAGTTTTAAAAGTTAATGAGAAGGGCCAAGCAACAAAGAAAATGGTTAGAATCACCAAGGAGGTGAAAAAGAGATTGTTGAAAAGTATGAAAGTGGCATGTATGTATCCAAGACTTGACTGCTGCATACCATATTCTGAGAATGATGGTATCTATAATTGTGAAAAACAAAGATGTTATTAAATCAGCTAACATTAAATTTTCATTTATTTCATCTAATTGCTTTTGTATTTATGTATTTTAGTATTAAGCAGTGTTTAAATTTTTTTATACAAAACCATCAATGTATAATATGCCAATAACAATAGGATTTTTTTCATGGGAATGGATTAATCATTTTCCCTTTATTTCTTATGGGAAAAATTCATTTGGTATACATCTTGTTTGGTATAAGTCCAAGGATCTAGAACGGATTAAGGATGTATACTGAGGTACCACTGTATTACTTTAACATTTAATAAATAATAGAAATTTTATATTCCTGTATTAATTTATTTATGAAGTGCATGTTTACTGTTTGAGAAAATATGATTGCATTAATTTGTTTAAACAAATAAAGTTGTTTTTATGAATAACAATCACACTTCAAAATTACATTTTATAACACAAACTCAAACAAATTACAAGAAATTGCATTGTAAATTTATCAGTTTGTTTAACATTTTAAACTATTAACAAGATGGATTCTTTACAAAAGATCAACTTTTTTATTTTAGAAATTGAAATATGAAGCTCTTTTTATTTTTTATGATAGTGTTATTTTAAATAAACTTTATCTTATCAGTGAGTTTTTATGAAATATTCTAAATTTATTATAAAGTTTGAATAATTTTCTCTCTCTGCATTTCTATCAAAAAAGGAGAAAATTGAGTAAAAATTATTCCCTAGTGACTTATTTTTGAATCAAACTACAAAATTAACAATTATTATTATAGAGTTGTTCGGAAAGTAATTTTTTTCCATGAAAATGAATGACAATTTTTTTATAGTATATAAATATTTTAATTATATATTGACCATTTTGGTCTAATATATTTTGCCATCTTTCTGATAGTAGTATGATTCCATGCTCATAAAATTTCTGATTTGCTTGCAAAAAACTGAACCAAGTGATTTTTTGACATCCTCATCTGAACTACATGTTTTGCTGTCTAAATATTCTATAAAGACTGGAACAAGTAATAATCTGAGGTTGCCAGATCTGGCAAATATGGTGGTTTGATGATTCCCATCCAAGCTATAACAGCTTCTGGTGAGCCATCAAACTTGTATGAAGTCTGGCATTATCATGGTGAAACATTACAATTTTTCTGTTAATCAATTCTGGCCTCTTTTTTTTTTGTGGCAGTTACACTTCCAAATTAATTGGGAATTGTCTGGTAGAAGCTCAAAAATAATAATTCCCTTGAAATCCCATCAAACAAAAGGCATCTTTTTTTTTTTTTTATGAATATCGACTTTTGAAATGCTTTGAGCTGGCTCATCTCTTCTGCTCCACGATCACTTGCATTCAACATTGTTGTAAACAATCCATTTTTCATCACCAGTTTATGATTCGCTTCAGAAAGAGATCATTTTTTTCATGTTTAAGCAGAAAATCACAGATGTTAATGCAATGGAGCAAATCTCTTCTGTGAGAACGTGGAATCCAAATATTGAACTTTGAAATGGAACCAAGTCATTTCAAATGGTCATGAATGGTTGAATTCGAAAAATTCAATCTTGTAGCAATTTCTCGTGTTGTTATTCAGTGGTTTATTTCAATCAATATCTTTATTTTGTCATCATCATCTTCAACTGACTTTCCAGCACGTGGTAATTTTAAAATCGAAATTGTCAAAACAAAATTTTGCAAACCAGTTTTGGCACTAGTGTTCTTTTAACACATCATCTCCATATACTTCATATAACTTTTTTCTTGCTTGAACAGCATTCTTACCTTTTTGGTAATAAAACAGCAAAACATGCCAAAAATCTCCATTTTATTTTCCATTTTGATATGGAACCCAAAAAAAATAATTGCACAGAATCAAAAAAAATATTTTTTATAAATAAACCTTGAAATGACTGTTGTCAAAATATATAATGACAATAGGGTTTAGAAGGAAGTTGGCTGGTTAAAAATACAACTAATGACACTAATGGGAAAAAATGAAATTACTTTTCGAACAACCCAATAATTATGCTACAATGCTACGATTTATTGGATTAATAATTAATTATTTAAATTTTGGCTAAGGTAGCACCATCTGTTATGCAATAATTAAACTATAATTTTTTATTAATTTCCCAAAATTATAAATTTGCCTTGGCCTGGAATTGAACCAGGATCTTCAGGTTGCCAGCCTTAACCAGACTACCAAGATATCAACAGATTTCCAATTTCAAGATGAATATATATAAGAAATCATTGGACTTACACCAATATCAGCACTCCCGAAGAATCCGGCTATACTTAGTCACAGGCCCTCATGGCAAATTTTGGCAAATTATTTGGATTGTGTAATCCCCTAAGTTAAAATTGAAGTATGATTTGTTATCTGACTCCCCTAAGTTAAAATTGAATTATGATTTGTTATCTGACTTGAGCCAAGTCAGATAACAAATCATACTTCAATTTTAACTTAGGGGAATAGCACAATCCAAATAATCCTAATTAGCAAAATTTAAATAATTATTTAAATTTTGGTTAGATGGTTCTACTACCTTAGCCTAAATTTAAATAATAATTGTTATTTTTTAATCAAACTGCCAAAGTATGTCACTAGGGAATAATTTAGCAGTTTGATTCAAAAAAAATTATTTGGATCATGTTAATCCCCTAAGTTAAAGTTGAATTATAAAAAATTAAGTAAACTAGTAAATTGATGGCATCTTAGAATTAAAGAAATATAATATTGAGTTTATTAATTATAATCAAAAATATTATTATATTGATATTAAACTATGATGAACATTAGTTATTTTAAATTATTTCAAATTTACAAGACTTCTAAGCAAATAACTGCATCATTAAAATCTTATATAAATGATATCATTACTGAGAATTCCAAAAATCTTTTTTGTTCAGAACAGAATATTACTAATGAAATGTAAATAAAAATAGAATAAACAGTTTTAACATAACAAGAATCATGTTTACAAGAAGTTAAGCCTATTAATTCATCAATTTAATGGTAATACTATTTAACATTACATCAAAAACAAAGATAATCACTTCCATTGTCAATGCATGTTTAAGACTATTAAGTTGAATGTAAAATATTATTATTTGTTGAAAATTAAATAATAATTAAAATAGAAATAAAATAATGCATGAAGCAAAAATTAGGCTTAAATAATCAGATTGATCTTAATTCTGGAACCATTTATGCCTTTATAAATGTAATTCCTATATTCATTTAATGTATAGTTTCCTGTCCAAATTAACATAGTAGGGTATATCTGCATTGTATATTATGTTAAAAATTTATTAACTTGAATTAAAGTAAAATTATTTTAAAGCATGGACAAACATAATAGAAGATGGAAATCTACATATAAAGTTATTTGAAGCTTTAAAAAAAGAGTTTAGGGTGAGTACAATAGAAACATATCATATTTTAAATTAATATTTCCTAGTATAATATTATGAACAGGTTTCTTGATGTCAAATGAAGAATATCTATTATGGTACTAGATATGTTTTCATTGAAGCAAGGATATACACAGCTATCGTTGGAAATTTTATACATGTACTCCCTGACTTAAGCAAATAAATAGAAAATTTTCGGTTTTGATTAATATGAATTTTATATAAATCAAAAAATAATTTTTTAGCAAAAATTCTAAAGCAAAAACTATTGAAGCTAAGTGGACTATGATGATTGCATCTATACAATGTTATAGTTCATATTTTTTACCAAAAGGGAGACAACTTTGCACGGAAAGCATATCATGTAGATGTAGATGTAAGAAAGGGGGGCTTTTCTAGCTCCAGCACCGCGACCACCAATGGTCTATTGTGCACTCCCAACAGGATCATCCCATAAGAAGTCCCGTCTTAATCACAAAAGACAGTATCTTCTTTAATGGGACTGTAACAAGATCTTCTGATGCAGGATGGACTTAAGCTAAATGGTAAAAAAATAATATTTCAAAATTTTTAATGTTAGTTCACAACTATCATTTTTAAGTCAACAATTTTGCAGTTGTGACCTGTTTTTTCTTTGATTAATGCCAATTAATACACTTCTAATTGCTCCGAAATTACTAATGATAAGATTTTGTAATTATTAATTCTACAGAAAATAGATTAAAAAATTTTTAAATAAAAATAGAAAATGTATTTCATTATAATGCCCAATATAATAATTCCGTCTGAAAAAATAAATAATTAGCTGCAGAGGACCAGACAACTATTGCATAATCTACAACGGAGAGAATAAAGGAAAAAAAAATCTTTCGAACTGAATGAGATTTCAAGTTTTAACAGTATAACATAGCGAAACAAGGAAAATTAGGATACTATATAGTGCATTCCAGAATATTCTGAATAGAATTACAGTATCTGGAATTGATGTATATCTTAATGTGCAATACCTTATATGTTATATCTGCAATACCTTATCTGTTATATCTGAATATTATGTTTATAAACATTCCAGATTCGTTTCTTTATTATATCTTAGATAAATTCAAAATTAGAAATAAATTCAAAATCCAAATATTTTTAATAAATTGCTTTCCATTGTATATATAATTATTTTATTCTTACGATATGTATTTTTATTGTAGTAGGCCTATTAAACAGAAATAATCGCGTATCTGATCGTAAATTATTTCACATCTTTAACAGATTTCTATTAGAATTGTAAGAATCCGATCCCTCTACCAGCCCTAAAATAGGTCCGAATGAACTTACTGCCATTATAATTTTATTAAAATGTTTGTTTTCTTACTTATAATGAAATCATGATTTTGTAAACTCACTTCCAAAAAAGGAAGTAAAAGTTTAACTAAATCTTTCAATTACAAAAAAGTATAAAAAGAGAAATCCTAAAATAGGTCCGAATGAACTTACTGCCATTATAATTTTATTAAAATGTTTGTTTTCTTATTTATAATGAAATCATGATTTTGTAAACTCACTTCCAAAAAAAAGGAAGCAAGAGTTTAACTAAATCTTTCAATTACAAAAAAGTATAAAAAGAGAAATTAGATCGATACGGAATATCGACACGTAAGATCGTCTTTCTGATTACTCATGTCCATCGATGTTCATGTCCTTTTACGATAAGAAACTCGTTATCCGCCGTGCGGATACATATATACAGTATACTTCTGTCTATATATGAGCGAGGGAAGGAGTATGCAAAGAGTTTTTCCTCGACGAAAAACAGAGTGATATCTAAATCCGAGATTTCAACTAAAATTAATATCTGAAAGCTACCCTTATCAACAAAAAGACTCCGAATCCGTCAGCAATCCGCCGTCAACATAAACTACGAGCATAGGCGGATCAAGTCAAGTTGGGGCCCCAAGCGGTAAAAATTTCGGAGCCCTCAAGCTCAAGTTAGAAAAAAATGTTTCAAGAAAACTGTCATTAAGTTATTAACTATTATCCGCCGTGCGGATACATATATACAGTATACTTCTGTCTATATATGAGCGAGGGAAGAGTATGCAGAGAGTCTTTCCTCGACGAAAAACAGAGAGTGATATCTAAATCCGAGATTTCAACTAAAATTAATATCTGAAAGCTACCCTTATCAACAAAAAGACTCCGAATCCGTCAGCAATCCGCCGTCAACATAAACTACGAGCATAGGCGGATCAAGTCAAGTTGGGGCCCCAAGCGGTAAAAATTTCGGAGCCCTCAAGCTCAAGTTAGAAAAAAAAGTTTCAAGAAAACTGTCATTAAGTTATTAACAAAAAAGAAAAGTAATCAAAAATTTCATACCATAAAACATTAAATAAATTTATTAAAAAACAAAAAAAAAAAATACTTTTTACTTGAATTTCCGTCTTGCTTTATTTCTTGCAAATTCGTCAATTATTTTGGCAGTGTTAATTCGGTTTAAAATTTCCCGCTCTATATACAGAATGGCCATATTATTTAATCCTTCTTCTTCCATAGTATTCCTTAAATAATTTTTTATACTCTTTCAAACAGAAAATGATCTTTCTCCTGACGCATTAGATAAGGGAATTGTTAAAAAATTTTCAATAATATTTCAGCATTCGGAAATGTGCAAGACATTTCTTTGGCGGCTCGTTAGATGTTTGGTATGGTTTTTATCGTATCCTCGTTTTCTTTTAGAAATATTTAAAAAATGGTCGAATAAATCTTCAAAAGTAGGCTACAAACATCAATGTTGTTGTTATAATAGTTGAACAACAAAATGTAATTATTTGATATATACAAAAAACGTAATTTTCCTCGAACCCTAATGAAAAGACATTTTAAGACCTCGAGGCCCTACGCGGCCACTTAGTCCGCTTACCGCTTAATCCGCCACTGACTACGAAGGCTCCACAACAGTCAATTGTTATGTGATAATTCTATAGTGAGTGTTTTCCGTTTATTTTGTGTTTGTGAATTTTTAAAAACTAGAGACTGAAATTGAAGGACTAAAGACTGTAGTGTGTTTCGTCTACAAGATCATCAAGAAAAACCATAGGTATTTATCCTCCCGTCTTGTCGACGTTAAGCCTAACGTCGCAGTATCATTGTTTGTAAAGAATCTCTCTCTCAATAAATGCAGTTTTGGTTCTTATGCCGTAGTCTCTGAGTCGTAAATAGCAGGCAGTATTCATTCTCCCGTCCTTACGTAAAAGCCCCATACTGCTCGTAGGCTCACGCCTATTTGTTTAGTGTCACACGGCGATACTAAACTGATGTCAGAACATCCTGATATTGTATCGCTCCGCAAAGTCCCAAAGTTCCACAGAATATTGTTTTTAAATTATTTACCAAATTATCATATTCATTTTCCCTTTGATAATTTTAATTTGAAGATTTAGAAAAGAACTTAAGAGAAAAAAATTATTAAATTCGCGTAAAAATTGTTCCTTTCTTGGTTTTTATTAAAATATTTATTCGCTACGGTGGCAGAGAAATTTTAGAAGAAAACTTTCTATTATTTTGAATCTCCACAGAAGAGTTATTCAAATAGTGAAGAAAAGCTAGAAAAACAAAGCCAAACGAACTAAGTTTGTTACAAGATAAAGAACGAAAATACAATCAGTCAATTCGATGGAGCTCGATGAGCAGATTATCATTGTATTGTATTTTTTGTAGATAGCGGTACAAAATTATTTATTTATCATAAAAATAATCAATCAAAAGTAATATTAAACATTATATGTTCAATAAAAATTTTAGGTTGTATATAAATGAATGCTTGCTATGAATGTGGCCGGGAAAATACGATACAGTATTTTCCTTGTACAGTAATTTATTTAAAACAGAAAAAAAATTTTATTATAAATATCAACCAGATTTTAAAATTGCATTTTATAATATCGTATGTAGAAAATTGAAATGATCCGACAGAAAATGAACAGTACATTATATCATGGTCTATAAATAGTATATGGTCACTCCACTCCTACCTTTAACAAAAGAAAAAATGTGAAGGTCTAGATTTTAATCACTAGGGCGGCGTTGGTGTCGATTATTCAGGTATAGCAGACGAATTTCTATAGAGTTACATATAGAAGCTTATAAATCAAACATAACACTGCAAAGTATTTTTAGCAGGAATTTCGTTATATTTTGATAAATTAGAATGAAAACACCTTAGAGTTATCCTTAACGTTTTATGGGCTTAAACTTATGATAAAAAAATAAATTTCAAAATTTTTTACGTTAGTTCACAACTATTATTTTTAAGTCAACAACTTTGCAGTTGTGATCTGTTTTTTTCCTCGATTCTTCAAATACGTTGAAATAATGCCAATTAATACAATTCTAATTGTTCTGAAATTACTAACAATAAGATATTGTAATCATTAATTCTACAGAAAATGGATTAAAAAAATTTTAAGCAAAAATCGAAAATGTATTTCAGTGTAATGCCCAATATAATAATTCCATTTGACAAAATAATTCGATGGGCTAAATTATTGTATCTGAGCACAAAGATTATACAAATGCGGAAAAAAAAACTTTATTAAAATTTCTGGATCGTAGCAGATACACTATGATCATTTGAAGAAAAACTTTGTTGCATTTTAATGTAAGTTGGTAAATAAGACATAATTCCTTGATAATAGCAACACTATATTTACTTTTCACACGATTATTTAAAACACTATTATTTGTTGATATATTGGTAAATGATTTTTTGTGTGTATCAATTTCAATTCCATTCATAAAATAATTTTAGTTCAAACTTTTCTATGATACATATCTCCTTAAGTGAATAATTTCTTTATCATTTCATATCTAGTATTGCATTAGAACTTTTTGATTGGAATAAAGCTATCTGGGAACTGAAAATTTTTAGTGATTAATTTTGATAGCAATGAGATTTACTGTTCTTATTTATCTTTCTCCTGTTTTGAAAGATTATATACTGTAATTATAAATCATCTTACTTTAAAAGCTCATTCCTATAGGTATATAGTAGTTTAGCACAAATAAATTAGAGATGTTTGAATTTTTACAGTTAAGTTAGCATTTTCAATGGAAGATATTGTAATAGAAAAATTGGAAGTGGGATTTCCATAATAAATTTATTTTTAATATAGAGAAGTATACACACCACAACAGAATTATTTTAGATTTCACAGGAATTATTGGCCTTCTTTAGCTGACGTTTTTTTATCCCTTAATTTAAAAAAAAAAACTGAATTATATAATTTCTAAGAGTAGAGTATTTTAAATATAAATACAAATAAAATAAATAAAAATATGAGACTTGTTTATATATAATAGTGAATAAAGTATTCTCATTATTTGTGAAACAAACACTCCAAATGTAAAATTCTATTATTTTTCTGTGATGAATTTTATATAATCATCATCATATATATTAATAGTCAGACGTGGTTGGCTGGAGTCCCTTTTTCAAATTAGTCAAACGTGGCTGGCTGGAGTCCCTTTTTCGTTATTATAATTAGTCAAACGTGGCTGGCTGGAGTCCCTTTTTCAGACAAAGACAGATTTCTATAAATAGGGTATCGTTAGAAAGGTCTAATTTTCGGATATCTGCATAAACAGATCTTTTTTTTATTTGGACATTTTTTGGGCCCTAGGGGCCAAATTTTTATTTTATGATAATAAATATCAATAGATGGCGCTAAGTGTCAAAGACAGGGGCAACAGATAACTTACCTGCATTACTATTATTGGATTTTTACAGAATTACTTAGCTAAAAGAATTATTACTGATTATGATACAGGATACTGTTCACCTAAGCTTTTCACACCTTATTTAGCCATTTCATTGGATGTTTTATTTTAAAGGAAATTTTATGTTGAATTTGGTTAAGACTGTTCTACATCCATAATTATACGAGGGTGATATATTACATATCTCAAATGAAATTTGCTTATATTTTATCACATAAGTGATATATTACATATCTCAAATGAAATTTGCTTATATTTTATCACACTATATATTACATATTTTAAGCCTGTTCTATATCCATAATTACGATGGTGATGTATTACATAGCCATGAAATTTGCTTATATTTTATCCACAAAGAAATTATAACCATTCATCATGCTGTAAACTATCCCCTTCACAGAAATTATAACCATTCATCATGCTGTAAACTACCCCCTTCACGGGGATAGAGCCCCACCCCACGGGACCCCGGTGCCCGTGGGAAGATGAAACTGGGTGCAGCCCATCGGGGAGATGAAAGTGGGCCCCAAGTGCCCGGGCCCGTTGGGGGTGAGCCCCCACCCGACAGGGCCTCTTGATCCCTGGTGAGTGCAGCCCCACCCTACGGGGAGATGAAACCGGGTCCCACGGGCCTGGGGACCCCGCGGGCCCACATGTAGAGTGGGGCCGTCGGGGGCACGGTGCCCGTGGGGTGCAGCCTTCACGGTCAAACAATGAAAATTAATCAAAATAACTAAAAATATATCGAATATCACATTTCATCGACTTCTGACTTAGCCTTAGATCAGAATAGTATATTTCCGCTCATTTATATGAGCGGGGAATTTCTAGTTTTATTTATTAAATATAAAGTTCATCTATAAAAAATTAATGAAAAATTGATTATAGAAAGAATAATTGGAAAAATGGTAGCAGATATGTAATTATGGGGCCAAGAATTTTTCGTTAGAAAAATAAATAAAATTAGTTCTATAACAACAACCTACGTTACAAGTACGAATTGCATTGATCTATACACAGATCTTACAGCAATGGCGTCGAAATGGAGTGACCATATACTATTTATAGACCATGATTATATGTAGACAGTGGCTAATTGCATTTAACAGTCATACAGTACAGGTACTCATTACTTAACGACTGAGTTTCGTTCTCACAACTTGGTCGTAGAAACGAATTGGTTGGAAGCGAAAAACTTGTTCCTATATTTAAAATATTGGAAACACAAATTCAAATTAAAATTTATATCTTAATTATGAACAAAGTACAGTATTTTTCTTCAGTTTTTTTGGAATCTTAATTATGCACAAAGTACAGTATTTTCAGCGAGTGCGGGGAAATTACAAACAAAAGTCGTAAGCGATGCGTATGAGCGAAAACCAAAATATTCCATTAAAAATAGTCTTAAGATCGGACGTAAGTTCGAGCAGTCGTTAAACAGGTAGGTCTGAGTTGAGGAGTACCTGTACACCATTTTATATATAAAATAAAATCGCCTATTTTAAGATTCTGATTAAATTTATCACTTTAAGCACGAAATTATTATTTAATTTAATGTCATAAATCATGAAAATTAGAAATAATTTTTCCTATCGTTGATTTTTCCTATATTTATTTGATTTGTGTTTTGTTATTTTTGGGCTATTTTTTAAAATATTCTTTGACCACATAAAGCTATTGTTTTGAAAATATCAAAACGAGGCAAGCGGATGGGTTTGATTTGACGTTAGAGTTCCTGTATAACTTTCTTATATTGGTGCTTTATTTAATTAAAATATAATGAGACATTAATAAAGGTTTGAACATAATTAGTTAAAAATAACTATAAATTAGAATATTACTAATACTGATGGAAAATGGATGAAGAACAGAATTTCTCGCAGCTGAATCCCGTATTTGGAGATGAAGCCGCTTCAAGCACTTTAACAAGTGAAAATTCATCGTCTGATCCACCGATTATGAGAATGAGACTAAGTAATTTAGTAAAAACATTGCTTTATGATCTTCAACGACTATCATCGGATCTTGATAATAATTCAAATCTTCAGTTCTCTCTTTTATTATGTATTAGAAATTGCACTGATTCAGTACCTGCTGCTTTTATATCCATTGAAAGACGAAAATTGAATGAAATCAATCTAAGAAACATAGAATATTCCGAAGATTATCTACTGAGTATTAATTTCACAAAATGGATCATATCAACTCTCATAAAGGTTTTAAGTTCTCCTGCTGTCAAAGTTCTTCATGATAGTTGCATTGAAACTTTGATAAGTATTCTTCATTTGGCAAAAAGAAAAGATGTTGTCATTTTTAAAGATCTTGTTCTACCTCTTATTGAAATATTAAATGAATTAACTACTTTTGAAAATAGAATTGAAGATAAATATTGTTTTAACAAATACAGCATTTCAGATGATATGCTGAAAAAATTATTTGCAACAAATTATTCTGAAAATATGGCTGAACAATCTGTTATATATAAATCCAATATAAAATCAATTAATTTATTTCAAGCAAACATCATGAATATTATACATCAAATATTATTGGACATAGTTCAATATTTACCAGAAAAAATTAATCATCTTTGTGATATTTTATGTTTACAGTTAGAATTAGGAAATTTTGGCAATAAAAAATTTGCATTAGATATCATCAAAGATTTAATAGATTTTTCTGAATCTTCAATTTCAAAAACTTTTCTTACTAAATTAATTAATTGTATACAAGCTCTTTTTGTCTTATTTTGTTCAGGTGAGATTTATAAATATAATTGCAATGGATTTGAAGAAAGTGTTGCTTTGACTTCAATAAAAACATTTTTACTAATAAAAGAAGATAAAAATTATTATTTAGTAGATAAATTTGTACTTTATCATGTACTTGAAGAATTAATAACATGTCTTATCCAATATGGACTCTGTTATATAAAAGAAAAATATCTGAGAGAAGCAATTATTCAAAATTTAATAATAATGTTAGATTGTACTGATTATTTAAGTAATTCTCTTTCAGAAATAGTGTTAGAAAAGCTTCTTTTGAAATTATTAGAAAGTATTAGTGAAATGGAAGATTTTATAAGTGTTGTGCCAATATTTGTTTATATAATTATACAACAAGCAAGTATTCTTGAATTTAAAAATGACAAAAATAAATTGTCAAGTAAATGCACATTGATAAATAATTCTAAAGTGACAAATGGAGTTTCATCAAAGATTTTATTAAAAAATTCAAAAGTTTGGCTTTTAATTGAAAAAAGAATAAATTTTTTTGTGGAGAAAATAAAAACTGATTCAAAATTTGGAAATTTTAAATATGTAAGAAAATATATATATGGAATAACATTTTGTATAAATATATTGTTACAAACAATAAGCATTATCTCATATTCAGAAAGCATAGAAAATAATGTACAGAGCCAGCTACATAATGACCTAAAACTTGTTTGGGATGCTATGATGTTAATAATATATTCACCTAATTAATTGTCGTCAGATATATTAGAGCAGTTTATACTTATTTGTGATTGTGTGCTTAATATTCAAGATATTGTTCCTTTACAAGAAGAAGATTATGTTATTTTAAATGTTATTTTATCTATTCCTTGGATTGCTGAGATGAATAGTGAAACTGTATATGATTTACAAATTCATCAGTTCTCTCATGAATTAAAAGCACATTGGATAAAACTTGCTTTATCAGATCTTTGTATTAAAACAGTTCCTTCATTATCTATACTACCTCAAAATATTTCTCCAAAATGGAGACTTAGTATTATTGAATATTCTTTAAACAATGAAAAATTAAAATCTTTAATCATTGATTCACTGACTAATATTTTGTATATATTTGGTAATGATTATCATAGTGTAATTTGCAATTCTATTTCAACAGAAAAGTCTTTACTTTCTTTACTTGTAAAATGGATTGGAAAAATTTCTTGTGTTGCTGCATCAACATGTAATCTTAAAAGAGTTCAGAAGCCTAAAATGGATTTTGGATTTGCAAGATTGTGTTGTTGCTGTTTAATATGTGAGGATAAAGAAGCTCTCTCTGAGACTAATCATAGTACTATTTTGAAAACATGGCTAGAGAATATCTTCATTTGTTGTATAAATTCTTCAGACAGAAATATTTGTATGAAAACTTTAACCAGTTTTCCAACATATTTCGTTCACATGCAAGTGAATGAAAAATTATTAAAAATAATAATGAAATTACTGACAGATGAAAATACTGATATACGTGTTTCCTTCAGTGAAAATATAAAATATTTATTATTATATCAGAAAAGTAGTTTTTCCATTAATTCTAATTTGTCTAAAATTCTAGTAACAAATTTAAAGACAGCTTTAATTACAGCTAATTCAAAGAATAATACTGAATTACAACAGACTGTATTCATTACAATTGCACATATTGGTCAAGTTGTTGATGATGATGAATTACTCTTAGTTTCAGTTATAAGTTTAATGCAAGGCATGAAATCAATGAGATCAAATGTATCTTTAGTAGCTAGAGTGCAACTACAAAAATTAGCAGATGTAAGAGGATTAAAAATGATTGATTTGTATAAAAAGTTTGAATGTCAATTAACACAGTCTATAATGGACATATTATTAGAATATGAAAATAATGGTACATCTGTTTTGAATATTCTTGCATTTATGATAAGTGCCTTTAATTTTTCAGATATTAATTTATTCTTGCGGAATACAATTCGTCATATTATTCCTTATTTAGTTAGTAAAGCATCATCATCATCATCAAATCTAATCAAGATTTTTTCAAAACAAATGGATAAACCTTTAAGACAAATTTATGTAAATAATTTCAAATATATATTTTCATATTTAGTATGTAATTGTTCAAAATCTGAGTTAGAAAAAGCACTGATATTTTCTCAGGATGAAACCGATATTGAAATTGGAAGCCTGTTGCGTTATGATTATCAACGTACTCACAATGAATTATTATTACATCTCAGTTCTCATTATGATCAAGTATTCAATGGTTTAATAATGCTAGCTTCTAAAGATGAAGATTATAGTAGTACAAATCCTATAGTTCAAAGTGAAGATTTAGCAAAATTTCTTCAGTCAAGACTTCTTGGCTTTATAGCATTTTTTGATTCACAATTATTAAATTCATATATTTCATTAAAGGAAAAAAAGCTAGCTTTGGAGAGTTTCATTTGTGTGATGGAATTAATGGGACCACAACGTATAACACCTGTTCGCATAAAAGTAATGACAACGTTACGTATTGCATTACGGTTCACTGAATATGATTTTCCCAAAATTTGTTGTAAAGGATGGAGAACATTTATTAAAAATGTAGAATTATCATCATTAGGAACATTATTAAATCAAATTTTAGCAACTTTATTACCTTTACTGAAATTAGATCCAGAGGGTGTATCTAATATATTTCATTTCTTAATAGTGGAAAATCAAGCTCAATTAAATAAATATTTTTATGATTTATATTTCATTCCAGATTTACCTGAATTAAATGAAGTAAATGCAGTTTTAAGAGATTATACAGAAAAGCCTTCTAATCAATCAGATTTTCATTCAATAATGAGTCATTCACTTAAAGGAGTTGGACATGAAAACATTGAAGTTCGCTTATATGCTTTAATCAAAATTAAACAATTATTGCAAGTAAATCAATGCACTTTACATGAACATCTTATGGGAAGAGAAACTGTTGATCCTTTAATATCTAGTTTACTTACTATAATGATGATGAGTTGCAGAGAAACTGATATTCGAATTCAATGTTTGCTTGCAGAAGTATTTGGAGAAATTGGAGCTATTGATCCTGGAAGACTTGAAACTGTAAACACTGGAGCTAAAAACATTTGCTTTCATAACAGTATTGAAGAAGAAAATTTTGCTTTTGAACTTATTCAAAAATTAGTACATTCATTTTTGGCTGCTGAAGAAAGTCGTACACAAGATTGCTCTGCATATGCCATTCAAGAATTATTACAGATATATGGTGTTTGTGATCCTTCTAATTCAGGAAATAGTCTATGGAAAAGGTTTCCAATAGATGTTCGAGAAATTCTTATTCCGTTGTTGCGATCAAAATATATTCCAGGACAAAGTAAATTAACTGGAAATATTCAGAAACCAATTTATGGAAGTGAATTAGGAAATACATTTAAGCATTGGGTGACCAATTGGATTGCTGATCTTATGTTAAAAATTCACAGTGAAACAGTGTCAAAAGTTTTTAATTCCTGTTCAAAGATTGTAAAATATGATATTAGTTGTGCTCTTCATTTATTGCCTTATGTTGTTTTGTATGTAATTGAAGAAGGAACAGATAGTGATAGAGAAGAATTATATATTGAAGTTATAACTGTTCTTAGACATTGTGAACAATTATATCCTCAAAAATCTGTTGAAGTTCAATCTCATCTGAGTGCTCAAACTATATTTTCCATTTTAGATTATCTGAATAGATGGGTTTGTTATCAACAATCATTATCAATATTAAATACAAAAAAGAATTACCCAACAAAAAATTTATCAACTGATTTCACTCAAGTAAAACAATTTATTAATAGAATTCCACAAGATCTATTAGCACAAGCTTCATTTAAATGTAATGCATTTGCTAGAGCATTAATGTATCTAGAGCTTCATATCAGGTCAAATACAAATGAATTGCAGAAAAAATTAGGTTTTTTACAAAAATTGTATTTTTCATTAGATGAACCAGATGGTGTATCAGGAATTTCGGCAATTAGACAAGATGATCCAACACTAGAAGAACAAATTTTAGAATATGAAATTGCAGGACATATGCAAGAAGCATTTGCTTGTTATGAAAGAGCTGTTCAGCTTCAACCGGATGATGAATCCTATCATTTAGGTTTATTACACTGTTTAATGAGACTTGACCAACCAAATACTGCCTTAACATATGCTACAGGTTTATTAGAAAATAAACCACAATGGAAAAATGACATTGCTCCATATCAGATAGAAGCAGCTTGGAAATTGGCTAATTGGGATAATTTAAAATCATTTCTCAATGTGAACAAATCTGTAGATCATTGGAATGTTAACATAGGCAAAATATTATTAGCTGGAAAAGAAAGTAATAGTGATGTGTTCTGGAAAGAATTAAATCATATTAGAAGTAAGCAAATGGGACCTCTTTCAGCTGCAGCTATGGAAGATGGTGGTTATCAGAGAGGTTATCAATACCTTACAAGATTGCACATGTTAACTGATCTAGAAACTGGTCTCAAAGCATTTCTAAATATACCTGAAAAAGAAAATCTTTCTGGGAAAATTTTAGATATCAAAAATGTAATAGAAGAATGGAAAACTCGACGACAGTTAACACAAGCATCACTTCGTTACCAAGAACCAATTTTAAGTTTACAAAGATCATTATTAATTATAGCTGAAACAGAACATAAAGAGCTTAATCAGAAAATCAATTATGAAAAAGGTCTCTGCTGGCTTGAGAGTGCTAAATTAGCAAGAAAATGTGGACATTTCCAAAGGGCATTTAGTTGTTTATTAGATGCAAGTAGTTATGATTTGCCACAAGTTTTCTTAGAAAAAGCAAAATGGCACTGGAATAAAGGAGAACAAGAACAAGCTATCAATACCCTTCAGAAAGGTATACATGAATATTTTTCTGATACAAGTGAAATAAAATCCAAGGAAACAATGAAATCATTGGAAATGCAATTTGCTTGTGCCAAAGCAAAGCTTATGCTTGCTAGGTACAGTGAAGAATCTGCATTAGTAGAAAGTAATTCATTATTGCAAATGTATCAGGAAATTGTAAATATAAATCCAAATTGGGATGATAGTTATTTTTATTTAGCTAAATATTTTGATCGTGTTTTGAATTCTATAGAAAAATTAGATAAGAAAATTGAATTAGCAGGTAAAGTAATTAAGAATTTTGGTTTATCTTTACAATATGGATATAAACATGTATATCATTCAATGCCTCGTTTATTATCATTATGGTTTGAATTAGGCTCTCAGATAAGTGATATGAGAAAGAACAAATGTTCTAATTCCTTTGCACAAATTGAAATGGCATTAACTCATCTTACAAATAAAATTATTGCTAATCTTGTTGATAGATTATCACCATTTCTTTTCTTGACTGCTTTTCCTCAATTAATTTCTAGAATTTGTCATTCTCATCAAGATATTGTTCATCAAATACAAAGAATTATTGCAAAATTGCTTGTCGCCTACCCTCAACAAGCAATGTGGATGATGATAGCAGTTTCAAAGTCATCTTATCCAATGCGAGTACAAAGATGTCGTGAAATATTTGGTATAGCAAAGAAACTTCAACCAGAATTAACAAAATTCATTTCTGACAGTATTGCTCTTACTGAAAAGTTATTAGAATTATGCAATAAATCAGTTAATGACTCTTCTTCAATCAGTATAAGAAGTAATGTAAGTACATTACCACGTCTTTTAAGTGATGGATCCTTCAGTAAAATTATGCTACCTTTACAATCATTAATGATGGTAACATTACCTACAGATTCTAATTTTCAAACAAATTATAATCCATTTCCTAAAACTCCAGTTTATATTGTTGAGTTTTTAGATACTGTTGAAATTTTGCCTTCCTTGCAAAAGCCAAAAAAAGTTACTATACGGGGAAGTGATGGTAAATTATATGTAATGATGTGTAAACCAAAAGATGATTTACGGAAAGATTGTAGATTAATGGAATTTAATAATCTAGTCAATAGGTTTTTGAAAAAAGATGCTGAATCAAGAAAACGACAGTTACATATTAGAACTTATGCTGTTGTTCCTTTAAATGAAGAATGTGGCCTTATTGAATGGATTCCAAATTTATCTGGTCTCAGAAAAATCTTAAATGATATTTATAAAGAGCATAAACTATTTACTAGTTCCAAAGAAATACGCCAGTGGATGCCTCAGCTTAATATGTCACTGGAGCAAAAACTGAAAATTTTTAAGACTAAATTTTTGCCTCGTTTTCCTCCAATGTTTGCAAATTGGTTTTTGAAAACATTTCCTGATCCTACAGCTTGGTATATGGCACGCTTGTCATATGCTCGTACAACAGCTGTTATGAGTACTGTTGGTTACATTCTTGGACTTGGTGATAGACATGGTGAAAATATTTTATTTGATTCTAGTTGTGGAGATACTGTACATGTAGATTTCAATTGTCTTTTTAATAAGGGAGAAGCATTTGATTGGCCAGAAAAAGTACCATTCCGCCTTACACATAATATGATAGATGCCATGGGACCAACTGGATATGAAGGCATCTTTCGTAAAGCTTGTGAAGTCACAATGAGAGTAATGAGAACACAGATAGATTCCCTAATGTGTGTTTTAAAACCCTTTATTCATGATCCACTTGTAGAATGGAGTAAACCTTCATTAATTTCATCCAAGCCAGAAACAGGTGAAATTCATGTTCAAAATATTGAACAAAGATTGAAAGGAATTGTAAAAAGTAAAAACAAACCTCATTTACTTCCATTATCTGTTGAAGGTCAAGTCAATTATTTAATTATGGAAGCAACTGATGAGAAAAATTTGTGTCAAATGTATATTGGATGGGCTGCATATATGTAAAATATGTACAGTATATACATATAATTGTATTTTGTATAATATGCTTTAATAAATTTCATAATAATAGCCATACTTTAAAGTTTCAGTTGAATATTTTTATTTCTTAATTTTTCATACCTAGTATTATAATTTTGTTTAAAAAAATAATATATAATGGAAAATCTTTGTTAGTAATAAATTTAAAAATTACTAGTATTAGTACTCCTGTCTTTCTTTAAAATTTAACTATATTTTACTTACAGCTCTATTACAGTAATAGAGTTGTAAGTAAAATATAGTTAAATTTAAAAATTAGTTAAAATGAATGAATAAAATAATTGTGTAGTTTAAAATCTGCAATATCCAAAATTTCAATAAATAATCAACACTTGTAACTTATATCCAATTTATAATTTCAATATAAATTATGTAAATACAAATACTATTAGTGTATTTTCTATATACAAATTAAAGTTTATAAAATTTGTATGATTTAATTAAATTTAAAATTATGAAACGAGATAATTTTTATTATTTAAAATGAAATTTCTGCAACAATTTTTTTTTTTTATAAAATTGTTTTTGTAAGTGGAAAAATTACAAAAATACTGTGTGTTGTAATGGTTTCTATATAGCACTATAGCCACTAATACTTTAATTGAAGGTAATATACAGATACTGGACCAATTATTCAGCGTCCCGATATCCAGAAAGCTCAGAAAAAGGCGTTTCAAAATATGGTAAAAGTAGAATTCCTGCATATATAGAGAATATCCTATGAGGATATGGCTTAATCTGCGGCTTAATCTAACCAACCAACCAACCTACATGTATAGATTCAACATGGCATCCGTAATGAGTGCAAATATTTCTGCAAACCAAATTCTAACTTCATTCATTATTATATATTCCAATCACCCAAAGGAATCATTTATAATTGAAAAGTAATAGACAAACATTTAACATGTAATCCAGTGATTCTTAACCGGTGTTACCGGAACACTGATGTTCCGCAAACTTGTTATAAGTATTAACGCGAAATTATGAAAGTGAGTCCTACTTGGATGACTTTAGGGTATTGCGCAGTACGCATTTTATAATATAGACAAGATTAAACTTGTATTTTCAATAAACTATTGAGCACGCCTATCCACAAAAGCGTTTAAGATTTTGCTACAGTTTTCGAATCATATTTGTGTGAGCTAGACTTTTCAACATTAATGAACATAAAAATTAAAAACGCGAAAAACAGGAATATTGATGAAGAAATGAGGATATATTAGGCCTGGCATTCTCAACTCTGCAAAAGAGCAGATTTGAGCAATGTCATAGCTCAGGCATCGCATTAAAATTGATTTAAAAATGCTTCCTTTTTCTAAAAGAATTAGTTACAGTTCTTAAGAATATGTTTTTAATTAATGCTTTTTTTGCTGTTATTTAATATGTGTAATTTTTAGTAAAATACATGTTCATGCATATTTTTGTTATTTGTTTTATGATATAACTTAGTATTCCACAAATTTTCTTTACAATCAAGTGTTCTGTTTCGAAAAGGTTAAGAACCACTGATGTAATCTTTCTCTTATTTCTAGCGCTTCTCAAACTTTTCCACTTGGCGACCCCTTTTACCCGAGAAAATATTTTCGCGATCCTGGGTATAGAGGTATATAAACTAAGAATACGAAATAAAACTTCTGCGACCCCGAAATTTTGTTACGGGACCCCATATGGGTCGCAACCCACACTTTGAGAAGCACTGTTTTATTTCATAATCTGAACAGGTTTAGAACATATTCTTAGATCTTACACACTTATTTAGAACATATTCTTAGATCAGTTTCTTGCTTATATAATACCTAGTGACCATACGTCCTTTATTTCAAAGGACGTATAGTCACTGTACTATAGTTCTTTATTTCATTGTTTTGTACTTTAGATTTATTTATTTATTTTCTAAAATGGCTATTTATCCTTTATTTTGTGAATTGAAATAGTAAATTGAATATCGGTGCACAACAACGGTCAGACATATGAATCCGTGGACAGATGACATAATATGGAAACATGACAGTATCATGTTTCTGTGTTATGTCACCCGTAAAAAAATCGAAGAATGACGACAAAATAATAAATCCTGCCAACGTAGATGGGTTGGAATTTTAAAATATTTCACAGATAAACACATATCATTTAAAAACACTTTAAAAATCATCGAATTTTGTTTGTCTCTTCCCTTACTGAACGAATATTTTCATTAGTGAATAATATGTACAATAGATCACTGAAAATAACTTAATTAAAAGTCGAAACATAGAAAACATATATTTATATCAAATGCAACTCAGACAAGACTTGAGTTTTATGAATTTTTAAAACACAAACTCGATTTATTGAAAAAAGTTCATTCTTGTGAAAAATATCAAAATTAAATTTTTTAAAGTAATAATATGATTATTCATAACGTTAAAACGTTATGTTGTTTATTATATTTTATAAGAAATGTTATAAGGCTTTTCAGTTTTAGTGAAACAAATAAACTCAACCTGCTTTTTCTTATTTAAAAAACAATTTTTGATTTGTCCTTTATTTTCTCCAAAATAATGTAGTCACCCTATATATGGCATTAAATCTATTATTGTTCAACCTGGATTATTTAGGTTTATTTGGATATAGTTCCCTTGAAGTTATTATTTAAAAGTTTAAGCCTTATCTCATTTTACACAGTTATAAAGAACATATCCTTAACTTTTCTTTATCTTCTTTTGATCGATTTACATGGTTTACAGTTTAATTGACATATCCTTCTATTTTGTATGAATTCTGCATCTCGTTTTACATTGTTTATTCAGGAACTTATCTACCATGTAAATTGAGGGATGATTGTATTTCAATAATTATGTAAAATTAAATAGACATTCTTATAAATTTGTTGTTTTGTTTCATATAATAAACGTAAATATTTCATCATTGAATATAATACATGTAAATAAATACTTTACATTCCAAGTATCAATCAAAGTATCAAGAATGTAATATTTTGAAATTTTTTATTCTTTATTACTATTAATTGTCTTATTACAAACATTAATTCCCAATCAATTTGAAACTATTGTAGTGTTGTGAAGAAAAAACAGAATTAAGTTGATAAAAAAATCTGGAAAAACCATTTTAAAAATCAGCAAAATTGTTTTATTTCACTTGTATCAATAAATACAATATAGTTTAACTTAATTTCAATACATCCTTTTATAAAAACTCTGCATTTAATTCTAACAAGAGAGTGAGATCTGTTGATTTGAATTTAAATATTTGAAAGACAATTTAAAATGAATGAAACTTACTGAATTATTATAATAAGGCAAGTTTCATAAAAATCTGGAATCTAAATCAACATTTAAAAAATATAAATCTATATTTATAGGGTTAAAACTGTAAATACTTTTTACTCATTATAATAATAATATTCAAATATGATGCTGTTTACCTTTGTTACTAGGTATGAGTAATTTATTTCTACTTTATTAACAAAATTCTTTTAAATTTTATGAACAATTGTTAAAATAAAATAAATTTCTTGTTTAAACAATTTTGCCTTGTTATGTATCTAAGAAACAATATTCATTAATATAATGATTGAAATAAATTGGCACAGAAGCATGAAGCCAATTATAATATATAAAATTAATATTCATCATATACAGAGACAGTATTTAAGAAATAAATAAAGAATTGTTTCATTTTGTTTTCTGTTTATACAAATAATACATTTGTATATATATTTAATATTTTTCTGCAGTTTTTATTCAAAATTAGGAGTTTTGCTTTTATTACAATAAAAAAATTAAATTTATCATCATCATTTTCAATTTTTTAAATTAGAATTGTTGCAATATATTAATTTATTAATTTTTGATGAATGATTGAAAAAAATTATGATTTCATTCTCAACTACTGCGTTTATCCTAAATTCTTAAAAATATTATTAATTACAACACTTTACACAGTTGGTTATATAAAAAATGATAAAAGATTTTTTATATAACCAACTACATAAAGTGCTTTAATTAATAATATTTTTAAGAAAAAATTATGTATTGGTAACATGAACATAATGTACAGCAATTAATCCAAATCAATTATTCAATTTAAATTTTTTAAATATATCTTATTTTGCAAAATTCTCAATTTGATAGATTGGATATTAAATAATTTTTGATAAAAAATTTTAAAAACTTATTATAAAAATTTTAAATATATGACAGATAATAGTTAAATTAAAAACTGCAGTTAACTTATAAATTAAAATAAAATTATTAATTTTTATGATAATTCCTTTTTATGATAATCATGTAAAATATCGTTCAAAAAATTGAAGTAATTTTTATTTTAAATTTATTTGTTGAATATTTTAAGTACACCAGACACAGTAAGGCAATTTATTTAGACAAGAAGTAAAAACAGAATATCTGTTTACAATTTTATGATCATTCATTAACAATTCAATGTTTCTAAGCACCAGATTTCAAATAGGAATTTGACAAACAGTAAACATTGAAACAATTTCCAGTCTATTTTACTGGTAAGTGAGCAGTTTAAAGTTATACAATACATGAACATTTGTCAAATGGCACATTTCTGCACACATTTGGAATTACAATTTAAGGTAATAGAAATTCCCTATCGTATTTCAAATTAGCAGATTTGTGCGTTTAGCAAAGTAACATGAGACAGTACAGGTTTGGTACTTTGGTTATATCAGTACTTTTTGTGACTTGGTACTCAAAAGTTAATACCCAGAAGAGATTAAAAAACTTGCCTAGTCAATAGATATAAACAACTAAAATAAATAATTCAGCAATCATCACTGATAACAGGAAATTTATTCTGACCAATAACAAGTATAAATAGTAGGTTTAATACAAGAAATATGATTTATTATTGTAATTAATAAACACATCTGTTACTTTTATCAGATCTTTTTCAGAGTTTATTTTTTAAATGAATGTCCTCTATTTTTCTTTGTTTCTAAATTTTAATAGGAATGCTTTAATCTCTGAAATAGACTCATATAATTTAAATAAAACCCACAATTTGCAGGAATAATATTAGAAAATTTCTACATTATTTTAAAATTTTGTTAATATCGAATTTCAAAACAAATGCGGAACAATAGTCAGACCCACTTCATCAGGTAAAGTTATGGCAGTGGTGGTGTCCTCATTTATCATAAAGAAGTAACATCAGGTGGGACTATCCATATAAAACATGTAGCAACATATTTAAGGATTCCATCAAAATATATAACAGAAAATAAAGGCAAAAACATGTATATAGCTGAATATAAATAGATTTGATGATAGAAATATTACATAATTGAAAGTAAGTAAAAATAATAAAACCATTATAAAAAAGTGAGTACCTTTAGCCTGAAGCACCACCAAGTATTGTCCTTTTGAATGAAGTAAAAGGGACACTATACAAGCTCTTGTACAAGAGTCCTGCCTTTGGCAACAGGCAGGCAGTTGAGAAATGATGTTGTGGGCTTGACAGGAATCTCATTCCTGATTTCTTCTCAGTCAATCATGACCAGAACCAGCAGGTCAGTTTACAAATGTTCTGACTGAGAATAGTGTGTCTTAATGTCCTCTCTGGCACCAGCCAGTGTTCTGAACTACTTGTTCACCTTTATTTGCCAGCAACTATTAAATGAAACACTACCTTAGCATTTCTGTATATTGTTGTTTGTGCTTTGATAGCATATCTGTTACTGTAACTAATTTCTTCAAAATTGGCTAAATAAATAAAATTCACAAAGATTAAATATTTATATATATAATATGAAATACATATAGATATATAATTTCTTTCTACTAACCCTAGTTTGACTGAGATTCTGTAATTCCTCTTTATGAGTTGCACAAATATGATGAAGAGTAGCCAAATCACGTGCAGGATCACCAGATATTGTTTCATCAGGATCAGGTCTCTCAGGAACATTCTTAAAAATATTTGGAATTAAACATTCTAATGTTATAAAAAACAAAAACTCAAATAAACATTCTAAAATCTTTCTCATTTAGAATATCATTTAAATGGCTGACTATTTTATTTCAAGATCAATTCTTTTTACTATATATGTAATTTATTTATTTTTATATCTAAGTTTATTGCATTTTCAATAAATATTGAATATAAAGAAAAATTGCAAATTTGCTACAAATACATATTTCTGAACCAAATTCAATTGAAGTTACTTGATAAAAAATTTCATTATCAATTTAATTTCTGATATTATTTTTACAGTATAATACTATTATGAGGTAATAAATTGAGAAATCTTTATTTTCAATTATAATTTATTTATTAATTTTTTCAATTATAGTTGAATTTTAAGTTTGAGGTCTTTTGTTTTAAATTAAATTCCAATTATTACTTGTAATATTTGTGAATTTAAAAATATATAATAAGTTTAATAATAGATTTTAAGAATAATATAATAAGTTTAATATTAGATTAATATTTAGAGAATACAGAAGTGCCTCGCAATTCGACATTTGATTTTTGCAGGTTTGCACATGTGCATGCATGGAATTGTGTGATGTTATTTGCCATTTGTCAGTTCTTTTTGGGCTACTTTGGTGTTTGCCTGTGTTGTTTGTGTTAATTTCCAATTCTACATTTTTCAGAAAGTAAAAAATTTGTAATTATTATTATTTTTTTGAGTGAGATGTAAGAATGGGTTCAAAGAAAACTGACCAGAGGAATAATTCCGAAAAGAAGAACACTCGATTTGGTAAAGTGATGAAGAAAAAAATTGTATATAAAGTGCAGAAAGGTAGAACAATTAAAATGTAAATTGAGTTTTGGTGTTCCTAGGACAACTGTGGCCACAATTTGTCACAGACAGAGAAGATTATGGGTGCTAGGGTGTCTGAACACCCTAACACCCATAAAGGTCAGGAAGACTTTGTTCCAATATCCCAGGGCTAATAAATTGTGTGTTGTGTATAAAATAGTGTGTTATACAGTAGTAAAACATGTATAATAAAGTAACAAAAGACCAAACAAATTATATATTTATTTAACAAAAATTAAAAAGACATTTTTATGAAATTTTTGCGATAAATGTATTTTTTTTTAAATACATGATTATTTTTTAAAAAATCATAAAATTACAAACAGTTCATTTTATAATTTGCAATTTGTGTAAATGCAAGCTTCAAGACTAACAAGTAAGTTGAACTTTTTCATTATTCCAAATATTATTTATAATCGAGAATGGGTGCGGTTCCAAATCTCAACAGCAAGTCATCAGTGATTAGTCTCTTATGACGTCAGAAATAACTCAACATCAGTTTGTTTCTGAAACGAATTGCTGAATGTGGTGATAAGACGGCGGTTAACATGATGATGAAGATAATAATGAATGTTATAATTTCATTAGTGTCATTAGAAAGCACTAAAAGTTATTTGCCAATAAACAATGATAATGATTTGTTATACTCTCTAACTTTTAAAAACATATCATCTAGTAGGAACTACTTTTTCCGCGATGTTGGATAAACGGTGTTAACCGATGTCAGTACACTCATTACCTATAGACAGTGATGACTGGGTTGAGCGTCTGATGAGCTCAACACTGATTGGCTTGTTGAGTTTTGGAACGGTTTGCTGAGATTTTTCACTCATCACTGATTAATCTGTTGAGGTTTGGAACGCACCCTATATTCTCTCAGTAGGACTATTTCATCCAGGAAGACAAACAATATTCTACAATTTTTAAAAGGAATTTGTCTACCAATGAAATGTTTAAATAATTTAATTCATTTATGATAACAACTACCTTCTAACCTTCTGAAGTGTGGTAATCAGTCTTGAGAAAATGTGCACTGCATACACGAGACGAACTCGTAGAGCGATATTTCATTCTCAATTTAACTTCCCATTCTTTTCTTAATTGTTTATCCTTTAGAAATAGGTGAAAAGACACGTCATCTCTACCTTGCAAGTTCGTGCATCCAAATATGCAAACTATAAAAAGACCATTATATTTTTTATAACACCCACACACCGTTAAAGATTGATTGTTTTCCGTCATGTGGCAGCCATGTTGGAAATAACACTGGAATGCTGGGAAAATAGAGGACGGAACTGAAATCGATTAATTAAGACATGGTCACTCTAATATATATCAAGCATTTCTTTTTTTCATATTATACAATTGTAACATAATATACTCGATCTGGAGAGTGAAAATGATGAATGGGAGGACATAATGTTGCCAGACATTACACTGTACATAAATAATATTGAATAAACAATTATATTAAATACTGAAATGATTAATATGATTATTTATTTTTAATTAAAATAAAATTAATAATCATATTAATAGAGTCATGACAACTGCCAATTGTGGGAGTGACAATCTGTCCAGCGATTCTTTACAAGATTATACAACCAACACACACTTCCCAAAATGCAACAGGTGGAAAATCTAGTTTAATCTAAACTGATGAATAAATTTAAACTTTTCTGTGTAGTTTTACGCTAGATTATATTAGATTTTGATTAAGTGCTGAAAAGTTAGGTTAACACTTAAATAGCACCTAAAAAATTAATCTCGGTAATAAAATGTAGAAAAATAACAAATTATTTTATGATTAATCATTAAACTTTGATATCATCTTTCATAGCAGTTTGTTTTCCGAATGAGTACGGTTCACAATACACAGTACATGAATTAACAAAAAGATGAAAAAATAAATTTCAAATATTTGCAATTAAAGTCAGAAGATGATCGAAATTACTCCTGAAGCCTATATCAATAAATTTATTATATATGTGTATATTTTCATAATTTCAAATTTTAATGAAAAGCCAGAGGCCTTTCAGCACTTATCGGCCTGATGCCTGCGTGGTAAAGCTGTGGCTTACCATCCTGGAAGTCCCACACTTCCAGTTTTTCAGCAGAGATCCGGGCCAGGTTCGTTGAACCTCATCCTTCAATCATCCGATTGATCCTGGGTTGACCCCATCATGGGTTTGGCAAGTCTGTGATGGGTTCTATAAGTAGCCGCTGCCAGATACAATATATCCCTCATGCAATATAGCGGCTTAACTAACTTAACCTTATCAAATCCATGTCAATATTGTTATTTTTGATTTCACAGAAAATATAAATTTACAAGTGGGATCTATATTGAATATGAATTCAGTTATAGTTAATTTTTTAAATATTTATATAAAAAATACATAACTATGCCAAAAATAATTAAAAATGTACTTTGAAATTTTTCTATACTAATGTAAGATAATCTTTATGATAATATTTAATTATATATTACCCACACAGATTTAAAATTTATTTAACTCTCATATATGAATAGACAATGTCCTAAATTCATAAAATATTTGTTTTTTAGTTCAATTGTTAGAATTTATCTGTATCCAATTACCAGGAAAGATACTTTATTGAGAAAATTCTCAGGAGTTGTCGGCTATATAGTGTTGTATTTCTTTAGACGAAAATTTTTTTGATATAAAAGTTATAAATTAAAATATTATAAGATACTGTGTTTCGTAAATGTATTATTCTGTATTATATTTATTTTGTTTTATTATTTTATGTCTATTTTTTTAATAAAACAATTTATTCTATTTTATTTTGATAAAAATTTTTGGCCAGCAAATGAAAACATCGTGTCCATATCTTTCTGAAAAGAGAGAGAGAGAGAGAGAGAGGATGGGAAGAAAGCTTACATAATATTGATTAGATGGCACTAAACATCTCTGGACTTTAAACCAGCTTCCTTCGTCATTCAGTTTTTTCATACGTATCTTATGAATGCTTTCAAACCCATACATCCTCGTAAGCTCATTTACTTGTTCTCTTCACTCTTTTCAGTTCCCCTCTTCTATATTTACGATCCATAATATATAGAATCCAATTTATATTTGTTTCATTAATTGCTCTTCACATGCCCAAACCATCTCAAAATTGACTTATATATTGGTATGACACGTTTTTCTTGTACTCTTTTTCACACTATATTGCTTTCATATTTTGACATTCGAAACACAATTATACCTTGACACATCTTCAAGTATTCTTATCTTCACTGTACTCAAACGCTTTTTATCACATTTACACTATAGACAGGTCTGACTTCTGCACATTAACATTGGGATTAACACACTTTGATACATAATATTTTATCGTTCGTTAACAGATTCCCATTTCTAGCTTATATCTCAACAGATTCGGTCTTAGTACGCGGTCTTGACGATGCTGCCGTATTGGGCCCCCAAAGTTAGCCGCCTTTGGTCATTCTTATCTAACACAAGGAATTTTTCTTACATGTTTCATTCACACATGCAACAAGCATTTTCAGATCGTGTTCACTCTCAGAGAGGAGAACAGTATCATCAGAAAATAACAGATAATACTCTCTCGTCATCCATCTACACACTCAACTCATTCACAGCAGTATTTCTAATACACGCATCTATGTAAACATTAAATTGTCAGTGGAAATCACGCATTTTTATCTTATTCATTCTTTGATCACAAACCATTCTGACATACTGTCACTCATTCTCAAAATTGCACAATATATTGCTTTTACTTCTTCCTCTTACTGTTCCAAAGCAACTGTTCATTCATATCATACTTTCGCCCCACTTTTCATAGCTTACTCCTATTTACTCGACTATACGCTTTTCGAAATCCAGAAATTCACTGAATACTTTTTTCACAGGGAAATACTTCTCCATAATCATGCCCATTGAAAAATCTGATCTATCATTTTCTTTCATTTTGAACGAAACGTATTTAATTCTAAGACGATATATTGTATTCGGTTATCTCATATATTACATAATAACTAGGCTATCACATATTTAAACTCAAATTTATAAATTGAGAAAAAAATATTTAAAAACTTCATAGAATATATAATAAGGCATTGTGCACTTGAGAGTAGAGTATAATGAAAACTAATCTTACATCTTAAATGTGTTCCACACTGTATTATCCACTGATTCGGATAATAATGAATATATTTTTAGTACACGTTTTTGCATTATATATTCAAATTTGCATGTAAAATATTGCATTTACAGCTGTTACATTATAATGATTATCTGATGATAGTGTACTAGAAAGTAGCATTTTTTCTAAACATTTTTAAAACTGATAATACGGAGTATATCTTTATTAGAGAATTTTTTCATTTCAATAAATGAAGTCATGAATATGAATAATAAAGCTGTAAATGACTATTTAATTATCATTCTATAGCAACTCTTAAACATAAATAAATATTATAGTACATATTTTAATCTAGTAAATTGTTACATTTTTAAAACTGATAATACGGAGTATATCTTTATTAGAGAATTTTTTCATTTCAATAGTGTTGTTTAGTGTTGTTTTTGGAGCAATATGAATAATAAAACTGTAAATGACTATTTAATTATCATTCTATCGCAACTCTTAAACATAAATAAATATTAGACTATAGTACATATTTTAATCTAGTAAATAGCTTAATATGGTTTGATCGTATATTATATAAAGATTGTATAAGATTAACCGTTTATGCCCATAACTATAATATAAAATTAACATAAATCTAAAAGAATCAATATTAATTTTAAACCAAAGAAAAACTTGAAATTATAGTTAAATTGATGATAGTTTGGACGTTCAGATCTACTTTTATAGCTATATTATTATAAAGCACACTGTTAAAACTGAATTTCACGTAGGAGTTATTTAAAATGCATAAGAAAGTAGTATACTTATAATCATTGGTGTCATTCAAAATAATTAACAGACAGTTCTGTTTTTTCTCGAATAATTTTTTTTGCAATTAATCATAAACTCACACTTAGAATAGGCTAATAAAACCTAAAATAACACATAGATCAATAAAGTGTACGAAAATCATTCATTTTATTGCAATTTCAAATAATTTTATTGTTCTGGATGCTGTTATGTTGTGACGTATGGTGACGTAACTGATGTTCTATGTAAACACGGCCAAAAAAATCTCTGATTTCTAACCAATAGCCAGAATAGCAATGACATCTATGACCTATACTGAAGTGTTTTATAGGATGTGAGTGGATAATTAATTATAAATAAAAGATTCATTAACATTAACACTATACTATAAAATTGCTCCAAAAACAACACTATAAAATTCAAAGAAATATTTGAAGCAGTAATAATTTTTTAATTTTCGTTTTTATATAAAAGTAACTGAAATATTTCAATTATTGTAACTATTATCTAAGTGAGACGTAAAACTCTCACAATTTTTAGCATCCTGTCATTCAATTGTTCCCAGTCACAATTCTCCATCCTGTCATTAAAATCAGTGTCATTAGCGAGTTCTTTAATGATAATATTCGCAAATCTGTCGTTATATTATTTATAAATAACTCTTATAAAACCTTACATATTTAATTTAATTAATTAATATATATATATGCATTAATTTCATAAGCAAATCCCGAATACTGAGAGAAGGCGAAGCATGTTAAGATTAATTTTTTATATTCCGATTTAATTATACTATGAAATTATTATTAATAAACAGCATCGATGACAAAATTAAAAAAAAATATATTTTTTAAAATATTACTACATCATAAAAAATTAAGATATTATTAAAATTCCTCTTCTCAGTTCCCAGGTTGAGAAGAAATATGTTTTTTTTTTCCTCTTTAAATTTGAATTTCTAGAACAGTTTTTCCAGAAAAATAGCAAATTAGGAATCCTATATAGTACTCTATATAGGATTCCTAATATAGTTAATCTTTACGAACTGTGATGATATGAAGAAATATCCATAAAAAGCGGAATACTTAAGCTAGTTAGATATAAAAGTTGTATTAAGGAAAAAAAAACAAACCTTCCATCTTTAATTTATTGTTTTTATTGCAGCTATAGACTAATTCTTATAGCTATAAAAGGCTGCAATATATTTGCCGAAATATTCAGGATTCTAATTTATGATTTAATAATTTGTTTAATTTATTCGAATATTTAATTTTTTTGAGATGAATTTATATAGATTATAAAATTCTAAATTATATTAAATAAATTTTTCCGGATAAATATTTCTTCATAAAAAGTTCTTAACTTGGTAGCCCATCATCTGAAGAAGTTTTCTTTCTCCCATTTTTCTTGTTAAATTCTACTCTTTATAGTTTTTACATAATCAATAAACTTCTAATATTAGATAACTCTTTAATAAAAACTGATCATTGGAAATTTTTTGGTTAACTGCAAACTTAATTTTATTTAAAAAAAATCTCTTAGTTGCTCTCATTTAAATCTATACGCTCAGCCATTAGATAGATATTGTCAGAAATATTCATTTTCCGTTTTAAAGATGGCTCCGAATAATAAATTTAATTTTTCGCTATATTAAAAAAATGCGATTGGAGGAAATTTTTTCATGTAAATGGGAAAAAATTGTGTGTTATATTTTAAAGTTACTACCGGTATATTGAATTTATTAATATTTTAAGAGTGTCGATTTGTGCGACAGATGGCAGTCAATGAGAATCCATTAAAAAAATAAAATATTAAATGGTGATGTCAGATTTTTCGTATTAAATCCAAAATTTTGAAATGTATTTTTGTCTTCTTTTTTTATAAATTATTCTTCTTTCTTAGTTATTTTATTTTACGACTAATAAAATTGTTAATATCAATTAATGTTAATTAAATATAATAAAAATATAAGGAATACCCTTGAATTAAAATTTCTTTTTATAACTCAAATCTATTCTATCTCATTTTTAAAATTTATTAATTTAAAATTTGAAAATTTAAATTAAAAGTTTAATATGTATACATGGCAATATAAAAATAATTTGTGTTTATAAAAACTGTTCGTTCCATGAGAATATTGTATAGTACTGTATTAGAAAAATTCACCAAAAAAATTGAGGAAATTTATTGATTTCGCAATTATTATCATTGCGCAGTTTATTTAAAAGGAACAATATTAATTTATTTTATATTATATAAACAAATGAAAAAATAAATAAAAATATTTATAAAAAAATGATTAAACTTCTACTTATAAATCATAACGCTAGATGGTGGGAGAGTGTTTTCAATGAATACGTCCTGCTGGGCATGCGTATAACAATCAGTGTGCATTAACGACGGAAGTTGCAGCAATTGTATAGGAGTGACTATCTGGGTTGTTTAAGTGAGCGTGCATGGGTCTGATCGACCAGGCACCGAACTTACCCTAGAACTGACATCATGACGGGGGTCGACACTCCCGTCGACGATCAAACGATGTATTTTTATGTCCACAAGATGGACTAACGAATCGTCGATAGGCGATGAACACACCGCAGTACCAACCCAAGACGACCAGCGGAGGAAGGTTTGATTTCGACGACGGTGGTACTTACTGTGGAGGCTGGGAAGATGGTAAAGCACACGGCCACGGAGTTTGTACGGGTCCCAAAGGTCAGGGGGAGTACTGCGGGTCGTGGCATTATGGATTCGAAGTATCAGGTGTGTACACGTGGCCGACCAACAGCACTTACGAGGGTCAATGGCAAAATGGCAAGCGGCATGGGTTGGGAGTAGAGACACGTGGACGATGGATTTACAGAGGAGAATGGACTCAAGGATTAAAAGGAAGATATGGAGGCAGACAAAGTGTTACTTCCGGGGCCAAATACGAAGGAACATGGGCGAATGGCTTGCAAGATGGCTATGGATCCGAAGCATATGCAGATGGAGGTAAGTGGATTTATTTATATTAATAAGCACAGCCTACATACTTCGATTGTAGAGTGATTATTGCGTTCCCACCGCTAGAGCCGCGTTAAACAGGAAGTACAGAATACGTCACGCTTACGAAACAGATATATTTAGACAAATGTTGGCATACAGCCTGTAAGAACTCAAAAGTGGGAAGTTAAACTGGCTCTTCTTATGATGATGACATTCTATGCTCGATTGTACTCCTATACAATTGTAGATACCACAAAAAATAATTGTTTTGTAAAGGTATTTTTACCGCACGGCTCCAGTGCTCTGTTGTGTTGTTAGCTTAAGAGAAGAACCGAAAATAAATTGCCGAATGCTTTATATTTTTTCACTCCTTTAAAAAATAATTACATCCGGTACTCGCTTTTCGTAAAAACAACTATTTTAGCAGAAACTATGTTAAAATAACATATCTGCGAATTTTATTAAAAACCTTCGGTGTCTCCATCTGGCGAACTTTAATGCATAACATAATACAAAATCAGATGTAAGATTTCTGTCGAGTTTTATTCGGCTTTATGCCAATCAGAGACATTTGTTTTAATCTTTAAACGATCTGTGTTTTGTTTCAGTTTTTGTTTTCCTTTCTGATGATCGACGTTGTTATTCGACGATTTCCTTTTGTGATCTGACGACTACCGAGTCCAACGCTTGTAGTCATGGCAACCTCTGACACCTTTACAATCCATTTTCAGCTTATTTGGCACACGAACCGACTCGCCTCGTCGGAATAGATATATTTATTTACAACTTGGCATTTTATAACTAAAATTTTAAATCAGACTTATCTGCAATAATAAATTTCGTCCGGGTTTTAAATTAATTCCGAAACTTTTTATTTTTCTTTTTACCGATAACCAACACGAACCGGAATAGAGGGAGGGAAAAAAAAACGAAAAAATTCGTATCGAATTCGCATACTTCGTTATTAGTAATAAAAATATTTCCGCGATAATTAGTATACCGAAAAAAATAAAAGAAAATAAAAAAAAAAGAATAACAAAAAGTGGGTTATCGTGATGCCTGTGATGCACCGGAGAGTTGCCAATGTCTGATTCAGGACGGCTCTCTGCCAAGAAATTCGAGCTTAGTTGTTAGAAGTAACGATGAAATCTAAATTCTAACAACTCCATTGATTAGAATTTTAGCAAAATGTCGGATTTGAGAAGGAAAAAAAATTCTGAAACCGATAGCAAACACTTGTTGGAAATCCTTTCTTCTCTAACTCGCTCTCCCTCTTCTCTCTGGAGGCTGCAGAATCGTTCGCGTATAACTATTATTTCCTAGAAAATAAATTTAAATATCCGCAAAACACAAAAGTATTATTTGTAAATCACTTTTTTATTAATGATAATATTTATTCGATTGTATATTATTATGCAAATCGTATTAAAATCTCCAACGGAAAAGTTTGATTGAACTAAGTACTGAATTTGACGTAAGATCCGATAAGAAAATTATTTATGGCACTACTCTTTCCATCCCAAATTGGAAAACAGGGATCACAACCCTCACGAGGGTTGTGATCCCTGTTTTCCAATTTGGGATGAAGCTGGTTTCATGAATACTTTTCCATATATAAAATGTTTTTAAGTAAATTATCATGCTAAAAAAAATTTTTATTCTTGCATACTAATAAATTTCTTTGAAAATAGAACTTATATCAAAAATTAAAGAATAAGTTTGAAAAAAGCTGATTAAATAGAAATCACAAACTACCCATTGCAAAAGATGCCGAAGTTAGCATGACTGACAAATATGAATTAGTGTGAATACTATTAATTTTAATTCATCAAGATATTAAGTTTTTAATCTTAAATAGTATTTTATTATTATTTAAATATTTTAAATCGAAGAAATAAATAATTTAAAGTTGATAATAAACATATACCTAATAATAAAGTATTTTTAAATACTGTAATCGAACCACTTAATGATATCGCGTCATTTATCGATAATAATATAATTTTCGTGTTCAATTTTTTTGAGGCTGTTAAAATAGTTTTGGGATTTTGAATGTTTTCTTTGAATATGTGCTAAATGCTATCTCCGTGATTAATTTGAAACTTATACTCTCACTAGTTGGGGCTAGGAATTTCCATTTCCTCACTTATTCATATATCGACCATATGTGATTTCGGTATTTGGGCGTAATATATATGTTACGCCCAAATACCGAAATCATATAATGACCGAAAAAAACAGTCACAACGCATTGTGGTCAGTTCCAAACGACCAAACATCAATGCTCAACATTATTTCGCTTCGTAGCCATCGTGAGATAACCACAATGCGTTGTGGCTTTTTTTTTTTTGGTCATTGTGCGATTTCGGTATTTGGGCGTAACATATTTACTGTATTAAATATATACAAGTACTCCTTACTTAACGACCTACCTGTTTAACGACTGCTCGAACTTACATCCGAGCTTATGACCTAATTTTTTAACAAAAAATTTGATTTTCGCTCATATGCGTCGCTTACGACTCTATCGCTTATAATTCCCCGCATTCGTAGTTCCTGATGAAGAAAAATACTTTGTGCATATTTCTGATGAAGAAAAATACTTTGTGCATAATTAAGATATAAATGTTTTTACAGCCATGAAAACTTGTTCCAAATATACACGAACAAGTTACTCGTTTACCGACCAATTCGTTCAACTATATAAAATCGTGAGAACGGAACCCAGTTGTTAAGTGAGGAGTACCTGTAATCCGTTACTTATACAGTATATAGTATACAATATATAATATACAGTAGAATATATAGAAAGTTAAAATATAATTGATTTTCAGAAGTTTTAAATTCAATATTACAAGTAAATCACAGCTTTAATTTCATTGAATTTTAAATAAATGATAAATTCCTATTGGTATCATGATATTGTGTTTTCATTAATTTTTTTATTTTTATTTTTATACAGTATTCGATTTATATGAGAAATATATTAAAGAATTTATAAAATTTCAAAAAAAGCTCCGAAATTCATCATAGCAATTATTAATTATATGTTCTTTAAATTTTCTATAGCAATTATTTTTCTTTACTTATGAAATATTATTTATTTTTTTATTCAATATTTTTATCCTTGTATATTTATGTTTAAAAATATATAAAAAATGATCAATAATTATAATTTATTTTCAATTATATTTTTACAATCGTTCAATTTTTAAATTAAAAAATCCTGTTTCAATTTTCTCTAATATACATTTTATAATCATTGGCTGTATAAAAAATTAGATCATTTCATTTTATACATTGAAGATAGTCATGAAATAGTCATTTTTTTATTGTAAGATTTTAAATAACTGGGTTAAAATTCTTATGAAAATACATGTATAATCCATTTAAATATTTGAATATTTTCAGCATTAATACAGTATTGTATAAATAGAATGATGAATTCATAACTTTAATTTATTTCGAAAATTTAACTAAAATAATACATCTAGTTCCCACTTTGCGTTGTTTTGGTTTACGTTTGTTTCGAAGTTGCGTTGTAAAAGAATTAAGACAATATTTCGTTTTAAGTCGTAAAATTCCGCATTTGCATTGTTCCGGGAATCATTTTCCCTTTGGTAACACAGCAGCTCGCATTACGCAATTTTGTTATCGTTCCCAGTACATTTCTACGTATGTGTTTTTAGTGCCGCAATATGCAAATACAAACGAGACCATTTGCATTAATATTCACCATCTTTTTGAAACAGATAAAATCGTATTTATAATATTTTCTTATGTCTGTTAATTTAAACTAAATATAACACAATACCGCATATTAAAAATTGTACAGAACAACAGTTACATTAAATAAAATAAACACTATATATATTCTTATTCTAACCATGTTGTTTTATTTAATTTATCCAGTTAGGTTAGTTTCAGATAAGCTGCCATATTATACATGACATATACTGTACTATAGCTGCCAGTAGTTATTTTCAAATTCCATCACAAGCTACCAACATCCATGAATCTGTTAACCGGAAGGTTAAAGAATGGGCTTCAACGCAGACTTGAACTTCTGAAAAGGGGAGAGTCGTGAGAGAGGAATTTGAACTCGAATTCTTCAACGTGGTAAGAGATTGCTTTAACACGCAGCCATTCGGCCGAAATTTAATTTATCGAATCTATAATGCTCAGTTACTTGGCTCAGCTTTACATCATCAACACAGCGGTTAGTGTAAGAGATATATGCATCTTAATTTTATTAAATCTTTTATGAAAATCTTTCTTATTCTTTACAGAATATTCATGAGAATATTCTTTTTCCTTTAGTGTCAGCATACTGGATCGTTCAATTATCGCTCCCGGTACGAAGTAAAAGTACTGTACATACTGCAAATACCATTCGCGTATTTTCTATTCGTTGAATATAGCTATGCTGATTCCTTATCTTCCATATTTTAATGGTTTCTTATTTCGATTTGCACTGTTTCAGAATCTCTGACGCAAAGTGTAGTCTGGGTGTATATTTGATAAAAATAAATTGTATAAAATGTTTTGACACCATAAGTTACTGTTATATTCTAAATTTGATTTAAATACCAATACATTCAATAAGAGATCTAGTAATATTTAGTAGCAGTTTAAATTATCAACATAATCAGATATTCAATAATGCATTTTAGTTTATTTAAATTACTCTATAACTATATGGGAAAACATTACATAATTCAGATAAAATATATCACTTATGCTTATTAAAAATTATACTGAATTTTAATTGTTTAATATCAATAATAAATGAATAAATTATAAAAATTACCTGATTAAATTTAATTGGAGAATATTTCAATCCATCAAATGCTTCAAGTATATTTGCGAATTTTCTATCGCTGAAATAAATTTATGAAATAAATATTAGTTAGTTTCTTGATATTCATATAATTATTTAAAGTATCATAAATATTTTATATATCAATTGGTTATATTGTTCGTCGAATTTTCATTTTTCGAAATCAAATGATGAATTATTATAATATTTTATATATCAATTGGTTATATTGTTCGTCGAATTTTCATTTTTCGAAATCAAATGATTATTATAATTTCAAAAATAATAGTGTTAATAAAGACTCACTTTATATGAAAACTCTTTTAATTTATTCTTATGTGAACATTAGTATTGTTATTCTTATCAAACATACATCCGTTTATTATTAATAATGAATTAATTTTGTCTGGATAATTATTTTTATTTATAAATAATAAATTCGGAACTAAATGGGATTAATAGAAAAGGAAATTTTTAATCTCCGATATAATTATTTCTCCGTTTATTATTAATAATGAATTAATTTTGTCTGGATAATTATTTTTATTTATAAATAAATAATAAATTCGGAACTAAATGGGATTAATGTCGTATGATATTATTGTAACACTAATATATTTCTCTATTCTATCTGCTACCCATTTAAAAAAAAAACAGGTCATGCGCCCACCGCGCTGTAAAAATCTTTCGTTGCGCACTTGCTTTCAAAAAGGTTGGCCAACACTGCTGTAGATAGTTTATGCAAATACTGTATTATTATTATTTATTTTATTTTTTGGGATGGTGTCCGTAAAATCGAGGTTTTACTGTATACACTGTTTTTATAAAAGAATATTTACAGTTTTTAAAAAAACAGAATTAGTTGCATTTCAACAATTAATTAGAAAATGATCAAACAGCGTTATAAATAACTTTAAAAAAATTCAAAATTTGAGATTTCAATAAATATTAGTATGTGATTCTGATAATTCATTGAGTGGATGTTGATTTTTAAAAATCTTAAAAAAAAGTCCATCTTCAAGTGGAATAATTATGTTAAATATTTTTTTTCATTCATTCCTAATAGTTTATGCAATCGCATCATCGTATCGCAATCGAAATGCGATTGTATAAACTGTGCAATCGCATCTCTCATGTTATAAACTATGGAAACCACTACTGGTGTTGGGCAGGGTTTATTGTGAGGGAACGGGATATTCAAATAAAAGGAAACTAATACACTGCCTATACAAACTGAATCTATATTCAGTTTGTATTCGATAGAACATATTTGTTGGTGTTCTGTTATATAAATAGCTGAGGAGGATTTTCTATTAAAAATCGAAAGCGCTACTGCTATCTAAATACTGTGTGTTATGTTTATTCTCATCCCTGCCTGAGTGCTGATTTTTATGTTTTGGAACGGGATATCTTATTTTTATTCCCTCGGACGATTTTCCACTGTTTTTCAGGCAGAAATCTATGGTATTTCTGCATGTGTTAATATCAATATTGATGTCAATGTTGATATCAATGTGAATAGACACATTTATATCCTATCGGATAGTCAAGCTGCATTAAAAGCATTTAATAGCTCCCGCTTTACTTTTAAGCTTGTATGGGATTATCGTCTTCTCATTGAAGAACTGGCTACCAGGAACAAGGTACAACTTATATAAGTGCCAGGTCACAAAGTGATTGAGGGCAATGAGGTTGCTGATGAGATGGCCAAGGAAGAAGCTTCTCGTCCCTTTATTGGACCTGAACCTGCCCTGGGCATCAGATCTGATGCAGTTGGGCGGGCTGTCAGTGACTAGTTGATAGCTCAGCGCCTCACTCACTGGATATCTACTCCTGAATTAAGATAAGCAAAAGCTCTTATTTTAGGTCTTTCTTTACAGAGAACTAAAGAGCTTCTTACATTGCATAAAAATGAAGGTAGGAAGACAGGGCTCCTTCCAGGGCACTGTCATCTTAGAAGGCATCTTCACTTAATTGGGTTAAGCTGCCATATCCTCATGGGATATACTGTATCTGGAGGCGGCCACTTATAGAACCCATCACAGGCTGGCCAACACTCATGATGGGGTCAACCAGATGGTTGAAGAATGAAGTTCAACGGGCCAGGCCCGGACCCCTCCTGAAAACTGAAGCTGTGAGACCCGGATTTTTTTTACATATTTTATCCCCCTTTCCAATCAGGGATATTACTAAGGGGGCGGGGCCAGTTCTAACCATGGGCTGCACCTCCACACGTGGAGGGGGCCGGATGGTGAAGGACGGGGATCATCGGCCGGGATCAATACCCCGAAAAAATCCGGGACCAAACCCGGGACGCGAACCCGAGTCCTCCTGCGTGGCACGCTGACAATGGCTAACATCGACCATCCGGCCGCCTACTTTTTTATTTTTGTATAAAATGGCTACCATCGGCCATCCGGCCGCCGTGGGACCCGGATCCTCCAGAGTGGTAAGCCAAAGCTTTACCACGCGGCCATCTGGCCGATCACCTAAGTAGGATTGTTGATAGTCCTACTCGTAGATGATTTTCAGGGAGGGGATAAAACTCTTCCTCACATTTTGTGTGAATGTGTAGCCCTTTCTGGGCTAAGGTATGATCATCTTGGGTTACATTTTCCTGCACCAGATCTGTTTACAGTCCCATTGAAGAAGATACTGTATTTCGTGATTAAGTCAGGACTTATGGGATGATTCTGTTGGGGGTGCAAAAGAGACCAATTATAGTCACAGTGATAGGGCTGTGCAAAGCTCCCTTTTCTACAATACAATACAAAGTTAGATTATCATGTATATTATTCTAATTATTTTTTTAAGCGCTTGCTATTTCTTCCCGCTATTCTTAATTAATAACTTTGTTATTACTTTAAAATTTATATTTTTCATATATGATAAATTGATTATCACATATCTTATATGAAATATGTATGCTAAATTAAGTCAAATAATATTCTACGGGAATATTATGCTTCTTGAATTAGTCAGTAAACAGTAATAGTTTACTACAATATTTCATTCGTTAGATAAAAGCTAAAATAATTTTTTTGAAAGCTGAAAACTAATTTGATTATTTCTACCTAAATAACTATTATATATTGTATTTTCTATACTGAATGATATTTTGTTATTTCAATGAATGTTTTTATTGATTTAATAACTAAGTTTTTCTTAAATCATTCAATTTAAAAATAATTTTTAACTTTTTTTAAATTGAATAACTTACAGCATTATCATTTCATTTTCAATTCAAATTTGAAACTAATTACTATAATTTAAATATTTACCTTTAATCCTTCCCAAAAATTGTCATTTCCAACTATGAAGTGAAGCATTCGAATTATAATTACACTCTAAAATGAAATTTTATCAAATTAAAGATTTTAAAGACTATTTCGAAGAAATATTTTATAAGTATTTAAATGAAATATTATAATAAGAATGAAAATCATAGATAATTTATATTTATAAAAGAAGAAAACTTTTGAATTATTGAAAATTCTATATTACTAGGTAGAAATTAATTTAACTTGTCGTCAAAATTTCTACATAAAACATTTATATGTAATTGTCATCAATTCTTATTTGATTTTTTTAAGCAAAAAATTTGTTGTGATAACAGTCATAAGATTGCATATTAATCAGAACTTAGGAATATTCTGAAAAATTGATAACTAGAGAAAATCGTTGGCTCTTATATCAGATTTTATTTGAATAAATTTATTTTTAATTTGAATATTAGATATTACGAAGAAAACTGTTTTATGTATTTGGATTTTTAAGTAATTAAAAAAGAAACAGAATTACAGAATTAAATAATAAAAACGAATTCATAGTTCAGTTATTTATAAAAACTGTTAAAATGAACGAAGTTAACTAAATATCTGCAGTACTATAGATTGTTATAAAATTAAATTTTTTGTTATTTCATCGTTATTTTTTCTTAGTAATCGTTGCAAATAATTACAGTTAGAACCCGTTAACACGCGATTTTACCATGGCTAATACAATATATCAATTGCTAATAATACAATATATCAATGGCTAATATATCAATTTCTTGTGATAAGTTACAATACTACTAGGCATTATGTTTCGCCCTCTTTTATGATCTCTCTGTCAAACAGCAGTTGTTCTGTGCTTTGTACAAAATATAATTTGCGTTTACAGATTATAAATAATCTTATGTTGTCAATAAGTTTTGATATTAGGTTCTAACTGCGAACAATACGGAACCTTTAATCAATGAAAAAATATTTTAATGATGATAAATCCCGACTTTTGAGAAGGTTTTAAAAGTTTTTCAATAGGAATAATGTGCTAATATAAATTTAACAGAAAAAATGGAGTAGTTTTTCGGAAGTACAGTAAAACCTCGATTTTACGGAACTATAGGGGCAAGACTAGTCCGTAAAATCGAAGTCCTGCTGAACCGCTCTTCCGATCTGACTAGTCCGTAAAATCGAAGTAACATTTTTTATAAAAATCATTTTCAACATACCTGTACTAATTAATGTGACTTATGCCTAAAAATTATTATTTTACATAGGGTATTCAAAATTTGCCTAAAAACTGTATTATTTTACATAGAGTATTTTAAATTAATTAAATTACCTGTCATGTATATTAAATTTAGATAAGTTGTTAAAATAAAAATGACGCATTATGTAATAAATGAGATGTAGCTATACTATAGACATTTTATGCAAATATTGTATTATTTATTTTATTTTTGGGATGGTGTCCGTAAAATTTGAAGTCCGTAAAATCGAGGTTTTACTGTATTAAATATGATACATTTACTAGATAACAAAAATGAATTCTTATGAAATGTTTCATTTTATTGTATAGTCGCGCAAGAAAGTAAATCGCCACCAGTGGCGGCTCGCCCATAAGGGCTGCAGCCCTCCCTCCAAAATGAAAACATTTTTAAATTACTATAGCTATTATATTACTATACAATTATTTTACAAGCAGGGCTGCAGCCCTCCCACCAAAATGAAAACATTTTTAAATTATTATAGCTATTACATTACTATACAATTATTTTACAAAAACATATTTTTTCCGTTCGTAGTGTATTTATTTTTGAATTGTAGGTACTAGGTACCTCGATAGGCGCTCTGTATGTGTGTATTGTATGAGTCAGTGCGATTGCGTACTCATCAAGGCTGCAGTCAGTGCAGACCGAGTCACACCGCCTAATCAGTGTATTGAACAGGTGGGGGTAACCCGTGATATATGTTTTTGTGATATGTATATCGTGGGCTGCAAACATTGCAGTCCGCTCTACGTATTTTAGTTAAGTATTTTATTATAATTTTTTTCAGCCCTCCCACAAAAATCATCCACGAGCCGCCACTGCTAAAGACAGCAATCAAAGACAAAGATTACTTATTTTCACTTATCGTTTAGCTGTTCACATCTGTTCGAAGACGACTACGATAGTTTATATCGACATGTGCAAACGTTTATTTTAATAGTCAGCAAATATGGATCCACTTGTGTTAATGTTAGTCCTTCGACGAAAAAATTATAAAATTATTAAAAAATCTCGATAATCTTTACGAAAAATATCATACAGCAAAGGTCTCTCTCGTACAGCCGAAATCAATTCCTCCATTTTACTTTATAAAAATGCTTCTTCCTGATTGGTCGAAGTAGAACGACAACGACTAAATCTTGAATCTTGGTCAAGATCAGAACGACAATGACTAAATCTTGAATCTTGGTCAAGATCAGTACGACTAGCGACACTGACCGTTTCAGGACGACGACGACTAACAGATACAAGTGTGAACATATAAGCGACCTTGACGAAGCGACAGAGACCGAGTCTTTGGTCGTTGTCGCTGGTAGTGTGAAAGGAACCTTAGACTCATAGACTGCAATAATTAACCAAATTGTCCAACGTTACAAAAATCAAAATTTATAGCTTCTAATATCTCTCCCATTATCTCTACAGGAAAATTCGAATTCAAAAGGAACGACCTATTTAATGCACTAATCAGTAGTAATAAATATACCAAAGGTTCTGACGGTATTCCGTTTATATATTATCAAAAAGTGATTCATCATATATGTGATCATTTTTTATATCTGTTTAATTAACTTGGTATTTTATTATAATTTTTTCAGCCCTCCCACAAAAATCATCCACGAGCCGCCACTGATCGCCACTCTTATGCCGATCGGCTTAGTGGTGACGTCATGGAGTGAGCTATGAAGGCACTTTTTAACCTGACCAACTTAATCGAAATGAAAACAAAACAAACAGAATAAATTAAAGCTAATTAGTATATTAATATACATTTATTACAATAGGTAAATAATATGTAATAAATGCGAAATCTAATCCTAATAAAAACATTTTCTTTGATGATTGTTACAGAAACGTAATTGAGATAATTTGCATACCATTTGTGGTGCGTCTTATAATTTAACACTTTTACATTTTCGATGACTTTTTACGAAACTATTATCGAATTAGACAATATTTTTTTATTGAGTTATATACTAAATTTAGATAACATATCTAAAATATTGCAAAAATAAATTATATTTAGAGTAACCAGCAAAACTCCAGAATATTTGGCTCTGTATTTCCAATTGAGAGAACAGAATATTACAGATCCAATAGTATCATCTTATGTAAGATGAAATTCAGTTACTGTATGTCATGTTTTTCCATCCCTCTCAATTCGACAATAATCAAAATAAGTTCAATATACTATATATTAGAATTAAATAGAATATAAATATCGTTAATTTAAATTTTTACCCGTTATACAGTATACAGTACTAAAATAAATGACTACATTATTATATATTATACTATATATTTTAATTCAATACAGCAAACACAGACTCGATGCTATTAAACAGAAACAACTTATTAAAATACTGTTTCGTATCGAGTTCATTTTTACTTACAAGTTAGTAATATATTCACCATAAAATGTTAAAGCATAAAACGTAAATATGAATCATCACTGATATCATTTAGGAAAATTGTCATGAAAATTTTTGAATAATTTCATTTCATGTATAATACAAAATTACCCAGAAGTGATACAGGTTATATGATATTAATAACAAATTATGTAAATTTATTACTACTTCATCAGATCCTCATCAGAATGACCATATGCAAATAAGCATTGTCTGCGCAACTTCGACGTAATCATTACTGTAAGTGTAATTTTAATTTTTTGTAGACTGCAGTGAGAAAAAATTAACTATCGAGCCAAGTCAAATAAGAAAAATTTCGAATAACTTCTTTAAAATGCCTATAAGTAATTAACTATCGAGCCAAGTCAAATAAGAAAAATTTCGAATAACTTCTTTAAAATGCCTAGAAGTAGATTTCATCGAGAGTTATCCATTGCAGAGAGAGGAAGGATAATAGGATTATGGGAATCGGGGCAATTATCAATGAAATCTATAAGTCAAAAGATGAACATTCATCATAAAATTGTGTCAAACTGGATAAAAAGAGGACAAGAAGAACATGATTTGCATAATAAATCAAGATATGGAAGGCCACGAGAGACGTAATCTTCGTAAGATGAAGCAATCAGAAATGCCGCCGCAAATGAATCATTGACAAATACGAAAAAAATTAAACATCAATTATAATGCTCATCTGAAACAACACGGAAACGTTTAAGAGAATTTGGATTCAAACATCATCGTCCTGCGATGAAAGAATATTTAACGAATATTCATAAAGAAGCCAGATTCTAGGATTTGTGTTACAATATTTACCCTACACACGAGTTTTGGAAATCTGTGATATTTTCTGATGAAAAAACATTTGCATCCAACTCTCACGGAGAATTTTATTGTTATAGGAAGGTGAAGTTCTCTGGGAAAAGCCATTTCAGGATCTTTTCATGTTCAAATATAAAAAATAGGACTATGGTCCCATTTCTGGAAGATACAGTGGTTCCTCGCTTCAGATTATTTAGTGATTAATAATTTGAAAAATATTATATTTTATTTAGATTTTTTTAAATTATAATAAAATAGATTATTTCAAAACAAGAAGTTTTGAAATAATTTATTTTTACACAATAATTTTCCGTTTAATTCTAATG
>AYEL01068828.1:0-15800 GCA_000484575.1 Olivierus martensii | reverse complement strand
TGCAAAAGAAAAAATTCGAAAATTCGAAACTGGGGGCTGGGCCCCGATTTTGTTTTGGCTCTGGGGGGCAAACGGTGGGGGTGCAAACGAAAATATTAAAAGTGCAAACGGTGCTAACGATTTGCTAACGAGTGCAAAAGAAAAAAATTCGAAAATTCGCAACTGGGGGACCAGTGTGAAGTTAGCCCCCTAAATTTGTTTTGGCTCTAGGGGCCAAATGGTGGGGGAGCAAACGAATTATTAAAAGTGCGAAAGGGTCTACGAGTGCAAACGAATGCAAAAGAAAAAATTTAAAAATTCAAAAGTGGGGAGCCAACTTCACACCGGATGCAAAAGAAAAAATTTAAAAATTCAAAAGTGGGGGCCAACTTCACACCGGTAATTATTTGGCATAAGTAATATAGAAGGTTCAATATTTGACATAAAAATATGAGTTATCACGTTTTTCATAAAAATATTTAAGAATTTTTTTTTATATGTGCATTCTTTATTAGAAGTATTTAAATTTTCTTTAGATGTTTCTAACCTAACTATAGTATTGTTTGAAAAAATTTTATGTTGAATTTTCAAAACATTATATAGCAGGAGTGTTCAACCTTTTTTATTATGCGAGCTACGTTTCTATACTGTTATTCGGCGATCTACTCTCTTATATAGATAACGTTCTCCCAACTTGATATTTGATTACGTACAGTCACGCAAGAAAGTAAATCGCCAAGCTTACGCCGATTGGTTTAGTGGTGACGTCATGGAGTGAATTTACTAATGACGCTCAGTTTTTGACTGAAGATAGTCTCAAGTCTAATCTTTAAAACTGTTAGAAAGTGCTGTGGCAGCACTTTCTAACCTGACAAATTTAATCGAAATGAAAACAAAACGAACAGAATAAATTAAAGCTAATTAGTATATCAATATACATTTATTACAATAGATTAATAATATATAATAAATACGAAATCTAATCCTAATAATATTTTCTTTGCTGAAAGATTGTTACAGAAACGTAATTGAGATGATTTGAATACCATTTCTGGCGCATTTTATAATTTAATACTTATACATTTGCGATGACTTTTTACGAAACTATTACTAAATTAGACAATATTATATTTTTTTATTGAGTTATTTACTAAATTTAGATAACATATTTAAAATATTGCAAAAATAATTTATATTTAGATAACCAGCAAATATCCAGAATATTTCGCTCCGTATTTCCAATTGAGAGAACAGAATATTACAGATCCAATAGCATCTTACCAGTTCAGAAAACTAAGATGATCACTTATGTCGTTTTTTTCCATTCCTCTTAATTCCACAACAATCAATATTTCGCTCCGTATTTCCAATTGAGAGAACAGAATATTACAGATCCAATAGTATCTTACCAGTTCAGAAAACTATGATGATCACTTATGTCGTTTTTTTCCATTCCTCTCAATTCCACAACAATCAAAATAAGTTCAATATACTACATATTAGAATTAGTGTATAAATATCGTGAATTTAAATTATTACCCGTTATATATTATTACTAAAATAAATGACTACGTTAACATAAAATATGATTTAGTGTTATTCAAACATTTAAAAAAACATAAGTCAATGAGAAAGTCTTTTCAATATCAAAATACTAGAAAAGATCGAATATTACTTTTAAAGAAACGTTAAAAAATTGTTTAGATTTTGAAATAAGAATTTTGCTCCAATATTAAAAATATCATTTTAAGATTTAAATATAAGAATAACAACAAAAGCATTTAATTTTTAAAAGAGTTTGCAAAACGTTACAATGAATCACTAATTTATGTATAATAATATATAAAGAAATATTTTTTGTTACAAGTAATTAAATAATTCTCGTAGTTATGTATTATAATAATTATGAAATTCTCGTATTAACAAATTAATCTTACAGACGTAATTGTTAAACAATTTTGTAACCATTGCGTCTATAAAGATAATTAATTATTTAAAAGTGTATTATGAGTGAAAGATAATTTTCGTTATGCACTTCTATAACACTTAATAAAAGCAAATATTATTATTTTAATTCAAAAACAACAAATACAGACTTGATGCTATTAAACAGAAACAACCTATTAAAATACTGTTTTGTATCGAGTTCATTTTTATTTAGTAATATAATATATTCATCATAAAATGTTAAAATAATGCGTAAACCGTAAATAAGGATTATCACTGATTTTATTTAGGAAAATTATCATTAAAATTTTTGAATAATTTCATCACATTTATAATACAAAATTATCCAGAAATAATACAAATTATATGATATCGAATAACAAATTATGTAAATTTGTTACTTGATTATCAGATCCTCATCAGCATGACCATACGTAAATAAGCATTACCTGCGGAATTTCTCCGTAATCATTACTGTAAGTGTAATTTTGATTTGTTTTAGACTTCAATGAAAAAAGAATAACTATCGAGTCAAGTCGAGTGAGAAAACTTTCGAATAACTTCTTTAAAATGACTAGAAGCAGATTTCATCAAGAGTTATCCATTGCAGAGAGAGGAAGGATAATAGGATTATGGGAAATCAATGTGATCTATAAGTCAACAGATACATTCACTGTGAATAAAACTATGTCAAATTGGATAAAAAGAGGGCAAGAAGAACTTAATTTGCATAATAAATCAAGATGTGGAAGGCCACGAGAGACGTCATCATCGCAAGATGAAGCAATCAGAAACGTTGCCGCAAATGAATCATTGACAAATACGAAAAAAATTAAACATCAACTTCAGTTACAATGCTCATCTGAAACAATACGGAAACGTTTAAGAGAATTTGGATTCAAACATCATCGTCCTGCAATGAAAGAATACTTAACGAATATTCATAAAGAAACCAGATTAGGATTTGCGTTACAATATTTACCCTACATATGCTAAACTACATGCATTTTTTATTTCTTCTAAATATTCATTTATGCTCCCGTGCAGATGTTTTTTCCCCCATATGTTGAGGTGTACGAATAGTTTTTACACTCACTATAAGTATATTAGAATCCGTTCTCTTGCCAATTGTGTCGGCTGTTTGAAATTCTGCTTGTATGAACGAATACAAGCAATTCTGCTTGTATTCGTTCATACAAGCAGAATTGTAAAGCAGTGGTTTCAACAGCATCCCGAAATAAATTGCTTACCTTGGCCGGCCAAAGCTGCAGATTTAAATCCAATAGAAAAAGTATGGGGAAAAATAGTACAGGTATGGGATTGGGAAGATTCTTTTTCACATAATGTTTTAATTCAAGGGCAACAAATTTGGGAGAAAATGCGAAGACAACCGGATATGTTTGAAAATTTAATTGAGTCTATTCCATGCAGACTGAATTCACATAATGTTTTAATTCAAGCGCAACAAATTTGGGAGAAAATGCGAAGACAACCGGATTTGTTTGAAAATTTAATTGAGTCTATTCCATCCAGACTGATCAAAGTAATTAATGTTGCTGGGAACTGGACTTCTTATTGAATTCTTATTCTTTGTATTTTATAAAACATTCATAAAATTCTGATACATTTGTAATCCAATATGCCTTGGCCGGCCAAAGCTGCAGATTTAAATCCAATAGAAAAAGTATGGGGAAAAATAGTACAGATATGGGATTGGGAAGGTTCTTTTTTTGGAAATCTGTGATATTTTCTGATGAAAAAACATTTGCATCCAACTCTCACGGAGAACTTAATTATTATTGACAAGCAGGAACTCGTTATTCACCTGGAAATATACCTCATATAAGAAAATATGGTTTATAAGAAAATATGGTTACAAAAGCATAAATATGTGGGGTTGGATATCTGCACACGGTCTAGGAGAACCAGTTCAAATAGATGGCCAATTCAATTCATCCCAATATATAAGACGTACTAAATTCTTATTTATTTAAATTAACATGTTTACAATAAAAATTTTAATATTTTCTCCATTGTGTATAACTTGCTTGTTTTATTTATACTATTTAAGATTTTAATATAAACTATAAATTAATTTTTTTACATTTTCATATGAAATGTAAGGAATATATACTAATATAATATTAAAAAGATAACATATAAAATTGAGAAGAAGGATGTTTATCACAATATAGAAAATGAAGTGTGAAAAGGGCCTTACTGTAGCACATCACTAACACAATTTTTATTATAGAAATTCCCTAATTGTCCAGACTTCAATTCATAAACTTCTACACTTTACATTTATTTATATGTATTAAATAACTATGTTAACTTGAGAAATGTTGTATAATAACTCGCGGATAATTTGTTTCGTAACGTGGGTAAATAACTATGTTAACTTGAGAAATGTTGTATGATAACTCGCGGATAATTTGTTTCGTACGTTGCGCGATCGGTATTTATTGCTAATACGGTTTGCAATCATATAAATCAGTGGTGTCAAACTGGCGGCCCGCGGCCCTCGAAGTGATTTTTTGTGGCCCCAAACGCTCTTAACTAAAATGAAAATGAGAACAATATGTTATGAGTAATAGGAAGTAATTCGCGCTTCATAGCTATGTCATACTATGATGCACTAGTTTGATTTTAATGAAATTTGATTTTCGGATTGATGACACAAACTAAGTGCTTTCCTGCAAGGGCTACATCGTTTTGTGCGAAATTTCTTACCAAAAAACAGTCATAAATGAGAACCTATATTTTTTTGGATAGCCAAGTACAATAATCAACTTCCAAACAATCTCTCTTTGAAGGACATGCTAACGTGCTTGTCAAAGATTTATTTGTCGTCTTATTAACTTATTTTAAAAATGTAAGTGTGTGTGGCTATTTGAAATTTATAAAATCTTAATGAATGCTTTTGTTTTTGTACAGAAAATATGCTAGAACGGAATAGATGGCTCAGAGTCCCATAGACGCCACTTACACAGCGCCGCATTAATATAGAATTTTGCTATTTTCACTCTGGCATATAATGATTTTCCATAAACTGAATTTTGCAACACTGCCTGTAAGTGTGAATCATTTCACTTCCCTCTTCTGCCTAATTGAGTACATACTAATTAGTTCAACATGTGGCTTCAATCCATCAGTGCTTTGCTTATTGTTAGCATTATTTTTTAATCTATTTTTTATTTTATATAGACATCCACATCTATCATTTTCCTATAACCATAGATTTTTTCAGACGTCCTGATGAAAATGATGAATTGAAGTTTCGTTGTATTTAAATAACTATAAAAATATCAATTTATATGCAATTATATACAGTGGTGCCTTGGTTAATGACAGCTTTGGTTAACGACAAATTTTTTGAAAGAAAAAATGTCTTGGTTAACAACTCCTGATTATGTGAATTTCCAACAAAATAGAGCTCTGTAAAACAGCTCGTCATCGCATCACGTGATTAATTAGCTCAGTCAATCGTTATTTTTTTAACAATTAGTTCAAATCCGACAATATCATTATTAAAATTAATAAAATTATAACCATATAAAAATATATTTAACTAAATGATAATTAACATATAATAATGCAAACAAATTATTTAATTAATTAAAAATAGACGTGCATCAGTTCACTAGTTTTTAGTTTCTTAAAGATGATTTCTAGACGATTATTATTTTAAATTTTGCCAACAAATTCTGATTTTATTGTTTGTTTGTGTTATATATTACTTGACACCTGAAGTGGTGTGACGTCGCAGTTTCGGATTCCATTAGAAGAAAAAAAAAGGTCTGTCCAAAATCCTACAGTTCATATAGACAATAAACAGGCGAGTGCCTACCACTGTTCGTTCAGCCATCAAAAGACAAATCAAATTTCATCTGTATAATAATCATTGAATCTATAAGCTGCTAATCAGTGTTTACAGGTTCGTTTCTCAAAAAAACTCCGAAGTGAGCCCAATTGTCCTTCTGGTGAGATTGATAATTAAAAACTGTTTTCATGAACAATTCATTTTATTAATGTTAATTTTTTGTAGTAAATATAATAAATAAGTGATATTTTCCATATTTTTAGGACATGTTAAATGAGTTTTATCTGCATTTTTAATACTTACTACGGTTGACGGAAGGAGCCGGAACGAATTAATCAATTTTCAATTAAATCCTATGGGGAATTGCGCCTTGGATAACGACGGTAATCCTGGAACGGATTACCGTCGTTAACAAAGGTACCACTGTATATAAAACTTTGGGACTTATTGGGACAGATGCATGAAAAGGATGTTCTGACATCAGTTTAGAACTGACATGTAATACTAAACAGACAGACTGATCTATGAGCAGTACAGGACTTTTATGTGAGTAAAATAATACTAACCTATGAGCAGTACGGATTTTTATGTAAGTAAGAATGGAAGAATGAATTCTGCATGCTACTTACAACTCAGAGACTATGACATAATAACCCAAAACACCATTGTATTACATACATTGATACTGCAACATTAGGCTTAATGCTGATGTGACAGGAGGATAAATACTTGTTCCCATTCTTGACAGAGGAGATCATCAGATATTCGATGGCTGTATAGATGAAGTGCACATCAGTCTTTGGTCCTTTATTTTCAGTCTCTAGTTCTTTAAAATACACACACACACACACAGAATAAACGAGAACACTCACAGTAGGACTATCAGAATGACAACTGGTGGCTTGTTAACTACCTTGGCAATCTTATAACTATTGCTGATGATTATGATGATAATTGTTAACTTGTTATTGGCTTTGGAGTTTTCCAGTTTGAGATGATAACGACTAACTTTCAGATATTGATGAGTGACTGGTTGATGACTTGGGCCATGGATGACCATCCTCCTTTATTGTATGTATGTATGTATGTATGTATGTCTTCCGAATAACGGGTTTCTTTCTATAAGAGGGCATGAACATCAACAAATATGAGTAAACTGGATGATCTTATGTGTAGATTTTCTATGTTGATCTGATTTCTCTTTTTATCTTTTTCTTGGAATCAATGAAAGATTTAGTTAAATTTTTTCTTCCTTTTTTGTAAGCACATTTACAAAATCATGATTTCATTATTGATAAGAAAACAAAACCTTTTTGCAAAATTATAATGACAGGAGGTGACGATCTCAATCCATTTGAATCTATTTTACAGTTGGTACAGGGGTCAGATCTTTACATATATATCCATATATTTTTAACAAAAAAATCATAACATAATGATCTTTGTTACAAATAAATACAGTGGATTACAAAGCTAGCACAAAGTAGAAATGGGACATGGCATGACTGAGCTGTCTAATCTTATATTCTGAAAAATTTTCAGATTTTTTGATTACTCCATGTATAAGTCACCCAGTATTCAAAAAAAAATTTTTTTTGAAACTATTCCTGAGTTTATACATGAATGTATATATGGTGCTTTAACTTTAATCATAATAATTAAAAATAATATTTTTTTTAAAGAGAAAATGAAATAAAGAGAATTAGATATCTTAACAAATAATGAAAATATTGTGATTTACATAAATATTAAATTTTTTATAAAAATTATGAATATTAATTAACTATTTACAAAAAAAAAAGATTTCAAAGATTATACAATTCAAAAGTGTTAATTTCAATTGATTTCAAACTGGTACTGCTGTTTATTTAACTGATATTCATCTATTATTTATATATAAAAACGTTAAGTGGACCACATATGGATACATCTCATAGCATTCAGTAAATATAATGCCATTTATGACTACACAGACTTGGATTAGGTTATCAATGATGTCTGAGAGTATTAGTACTACCTGTGTCTTAAGGCCGGTTCCCATTAGTGCAGAACTGCAGCAGAAATTTTGTTGATAATGAAAGCAGCGTGTTTTTGACATCATAACCACGTGGCAAAACAGCATTGCACCAGATTAAATTTATTTCAAGTTCTCTGCAATGGCAAAACTATTGTCTGTAATCTGACCAATGAGCTTTAACCTATTTTATGGTGTAGAAACATAGCAATGGCTACTTATTTGGATAGATTGAAATTAATCAAATTTGTTAGAAAATATCCTGTTCTGTACAATAAATGGCATGAAAGCTATAAAGACATTACATTATTTTTGTTTATTCACAAAAACTCTTCGGAGAAACTAAAATCTCAAAGAATTATAGGAAAACATTTCTGTCAAAGTGGGAATCATACAGCAAATTTTGCTTGTGGCAAATAGTGACGGTTTCAATCTGCGTTTTCTACCGCAGCGGCTACTGGGAACCGGCCTTTAGTTGGCCAACTTTTCAAAGTGTAATTTTTTTATATTTCCATTTAATTTTTTTTTATATTTGAATAATTAAAAAAAAATTAAAAAGAATATACATACCTGTATCAGGAACATCTGTTGGTCTCATTATACGTCGAATTTGTTCCATGGATTGAAGATCAGGAGAAAGACCTAAACAAATCAAGTAATACAGAAATGGATTTATAAAATAAAAGTACAAAGAATTTTTTTAAGATCAGATATATGATAAAATTTGAAGTTGTTATTCCTTTAAAAATTTAATTTGCACAAAAATAAATATGATATAAAACATTAATGTGTGATTATGTTACTATAATGATTTTTAAATATTTAACATCTAATTAGAATATATAATATGAAGCCCATGCTTCGCAATATAATAAGAGTTAATTCAAAAAAAAAAATTTTTTAAATTTGGGATTATTAATAGTATGAACTGCAAGCAATAGAACACAAAATATTTAAATTCAAAATTTTAGTAGGGAATGAATTAAAAAAAAAGACAATAAATCACACTTCTAAGAAAACAATAGGTTTTTATCCTTTTCCTTCTTTTTATTTACTCTAAAATGTAAAAAAATAATACATACAAAACATACTCACATATATTGTCAAATTTTTGAAGAATATATATTTTAAACATTGTAAAGAGTGCAATAATCATTCATAAAATATTCATTATAAAAATTTATCTATATCATTGTAGTTTATTTTATTTTATAGGAAAACAGTTGCAATAATCACTTTGAGCAGAAATATTCTTAGCATTTTACATAACATTGAATTACAATTTAATAAAATAAAATTTAATACCAAAAATATGTCAAAATAAAATTATGGATAACTTTTCACCTTTAGCAATCTAAAGGATTACTACTGTACCTATTACACAAAGTACAACTATAAAATTGAAAATAATAATCCAATTAACACTTACAGCATAAATATTGGCTAGAGACAAATAGCAAAATGTATCAAGAAAAGTATTTCCATCAAACATATTATTTATAGAATTTAAATTTCATCATAGCATATTTCAAAACTAATAAAGATTTTAAAATGGTTTATATGAAATATAAGAGAGAAAAAATAGTGCAAAGGATTTACTAAAAGTGATTTAGAAAAAATAAAAATTAGATATTTTTATGAAGGTTGAAATTCCATGCTAATTACAAAATAATAAATTAAAACAAATCAAATTCCAAGGAATTCATAAAAGAAAACTAAACAACAAATGTCGTAAGGTCCACAAAGACCTCGCTAATATCAAAATATGTAGTTTTAGTTTATTTTTATATTTTGTTCATAATGTCTTACTGATGTCATTATTAACCATTTGTTTTAGAATATCTGTGAGGGGGGGAAAAGAAAATATAATTACAAATCTACAAAAACTTGTTTAGAAAGTTTTTGTAGAATAGACTAGAAAGTTCTTTTATATTGTAAGAATATTAATTTATATTCTGTCTTCCAAATAAATAAATAGTACTGGTTCCTTGTTCAGAAAAGAGCAAGCAGGCAGACATGCTTAAACACTAGAAAACAATTGATTCTCCTTCTTTAATTTCTATTGACAAAGGGAGATGACTAGTGTTGCATAGGGATATAGTGAAATGAAGAATATGGACACTTACCAGAAGAGTTCCAACCACAGCTCCTTCCGATTTTGCCAAGTTTTATATATGTTATAGTACTACACTCCCACAAACCCATGGTAAAGTAATACAATGCAACTCTCAAGCATTCCCAAAAAGAAAGGGTCTAAAGTTTTCTGTTATTTATATACCAATTTATATTAACATTTGACAAAGTGCTCCGTTTGGCTTCTGATTATTGATCGGAAGAATATAAGTTTGAAACTTGTCTTTTTTTTAAATTTTTTTTATTAAAATTGAAATGGATTATCATACAATGTATTTTTATTAATGAGAAATTACTATTTTGTAATTATTTAATTTTTTTTGCTATGCCCTTTAAACATTTCTATCACAAATATTAAATACATGTATAAAAAGAATATATTTAACAAAAACTTTTTTACAAAAAATATTTATTTTAACAAACAAATACAGATTCATTGCTGGGATTCTCCTCAATCTCTATGGCCAATGTGCATCTATTTGGGTGATACTCGTCACAAAAGTATCTAAATAGAATATTGTTTTACAATGTGCATATTTTATGAATCCTATATTTCTACAAGCATACAGTGTTTTCATTATTGAGGTACAAAACATATTTCATTGACATTTAAAAATAAGGGTCTTTTCAATCAACTTTGACACAAACTATGCATATAGAATCATCAGTTTAAATATAGGGGGCATATAATTGGTGAAATAACAATGAATGTTCATTTATTAAAATGTTATAGATAATTAAAACTTTGCTTATACCTTGCTTAGAGGGCTATTTTTTTTGTTGTTATTAACAATAATCTATTTTGGATGCTTTTATGATGATTATCACCCGAATAAATGCACATTGGTCTTAGAGATCAAGGAGGATCCCAATGATGAATAATAATATAATCTGTATTTGCTTATTAAATATTTTGTGTAAAAAAAGTTTATTTGTTAATTACATTCCTTTATATGTGTATTTAATATTTGTGATAGAAATGTTTAAAGGGCATAGCAAAAAATTAAATAATTACAAAATAGTAATTTCTCATTAATAAAAATACATTGTACAATAATCCATTTCAATTTTCTGTTAAAAAATTTTAAAAAAGACGAGTCTCAAACTTCGCATCCTTTCGAACAGTAATCAGAAGCCAAACACATCATACTGTCAGAGCACTTGATCAAATGTTAATATTAATTGACATATAAATAATATAGAAAACTTTAGGCCCCATTTTTCAGGAATGCTTAAGAGTTGCATTTTATTACTTTATCATGGAATGTGGTAGGGTAGCACAACAACATATATAAAAAGCTGCAAATTCGGAGGGGGCCATGGTTGGCACTCCTCTGATTAGAGAATTAAAACAATTTTCTCTCTCTCTCAGGTATGTGCTCTCAGCAGGGTGCTCTCTCATTAATTTAGGAAAGTCTAAAAATGTTGATAGCCTTTCACTATATCTAAGTTCGATTTGAATTGCATTGTTTAATTAACACTTTATTGTATTTCTATTATTCTTGGTATTTAAATAAATTTATTATATAAGTTGGAGTCAATTTCTCCTATCCAGACCTCGGTATTTCCTAGCCACATGCCACATATTTTACATCAGTCATATCTTGACAGTGAAATTTCGTATGTTGGAAAAACATGGTTTTGACTTACTTCCTTTGCACGATCCTCATTATATCACTATAGGTAGTTGAATTTATTTGAAATTTTAAAATTTCATAAAATCTAACTTGTATAAAATTAATGAAGAAATGATCAAGAAATCTATTATCCTAGGCCATAACTGGTTTACACAAACCATTGCTGAAAAAAGTTAATTTTTAAAGTCCTTATTGGCAATATTTTAAACTGTTTTGGCCTTTTTGACTTTTTATCAGATATTTATGTTTTATGCCATATTCTGTTTTTATATTACTGTATTGTTATCTGTTTTTATATGATAAATGAGAGGGCTGTCCAATTATAATGAACCCGAAGGCTGTAGCAGTGTTTAATAGAGATACGAAGGGCTGCAGTTACAAAAAAGGGGAGGGACTTTGGTACTTGATAAGCTATTGTCTCAACAAACGAAATGCATAAATATAACACTTTTTGAAAACCAATTTTATTTCCAGATTAACAAACTTATTACAAAATTATATTTACCAGATTACATCCAATAAACATGTTAACAAAAAGTTATAAAATATAAACAGATAAAAAATATAAAATTAGTATGTATGTACCTATTTAATGTGATAAATGAGGGTGGGCAGCAGCATTTACAAGGGCTGGATATTTACATCCATTACTATTGTAATTATCTGCAGAATATGTAAAAGAAGAATCTCCAAAGCAGGTTCCGAATCGTTTCTTAACTGTTTTCATGTTATTAAAATGCACCTTCACACAAATTAATTGATTCTTAACTATCTTCATGTTAGAAAATGCACTTTCACACAATAAGTACTACCGAAACGTTGATATTACTTTCTAACTAAAATCATAAAAGTTAGGAAAACATTCGTTAAACCAAGCAGTTAACCCATGTGATTTTTATGAAAAAAGTCATTTTCCCACCGCAACTAATATACTCGATTTTCATTTTCTATTTTATGTTTTTTTCTTACTCATTTCACAAATACAATGAACTCATAGTAAAATAAAAATTAAATTAAATTATAGTAAACAGTAAAATAAAATTAAAATACAATCTCACAACAATGGTCACACCATCACTAAAATGGTGTGTGTTAGAAACCAAAAAATAACTAATATACAGTCACAATTCAAAACTTTTAAATTGAAATAGCTAAAACTAAAATTGGTGTGATTGAAAGTCTTATTAAAAATGTGATGTCATTGATAGCTTGTTGATCATTTAAATAATTATTAATAATTAAGAAAAATTAATTGAGTTAAATAATTCAATTTTAGGATTCTTTTCATTAATCTCTCAAAAAAAGTAATAAATAAAAGAGAAAAAATATTAAAAAGTAATATTATATCACAAATTCTGAAAGCCTCATGGGCCGCACAAAATGGCTTGGTGGGTCGAATGCGGCCTGGGAACTGCCTTTTGGACAGCCCTGATATATGACCTTTAACACCATTTTCTATATTTACTATTTATTGTCTGATTTTTGAGTTTGTTTTGAACATATCTTGTTATTACTGTTATCTTTAATACTGGAATTTTACACTTCTGTTACATTTTCTTTTGTTGCTTGTTATTTTGTTATTGCTTTTTGTTATTTTACTTATTTCTTATTATTGTTAATTATATCATTTTTTAAAATTTTTATATAGCATCTGGTGTAGCTTGGTCTATTAGGTCCTTGCACTATCAAAATACACAAGAACCAATGAACTTTTTCTTCTTGGAGTTTTTGTTTATGTCACAAACAATTTGAACTTTAACACCATATTCTTCTGCAAGCTTTGTTGCAAATTCTCCCTTCTCAAATTTTTCAATTACTCGAAATCTTTAAGCCCAACTTTATTCCATTTTTAGATATTTTCCTAGGACATATTGCTCTTTTGAAAACAATGACCATATTCAGAGGTTAATAAACCTTTTGAAGAATAAGGAATGAAGTAAGAATTTCATTTTATAAGAAAATATGGAGAGAGAAAGAATTCTATCAGAATTGTGGCAGGTCACTAGTAGGGAAAAAAAGGTATCCTGTATTCACTTATGAAACATAGATGAGACAATGAATAAATTGTCCCCCCCACTCATGAAAGGAATGTACAATCCAAAAAAGTTATAAAATCATGTCATTAAATTGCTGCATAGAGTAATGTACTTTTTACCTATAAATAGTGATAAACTGAGCATGAGTACCCTCTTGCATTACTCCCATTTTTTTAGCTTGCTTCATCTTTTTCATACGCTTAAAATGAATTACATTATTTGCATTTGGGTTTGTGTGCATGCATGCTTGTGTGTGAGTACATAATTTTACAAATAAATTATGTGCTCACACATACAAATGTGCTTGCACACAAACCCAAATAATGCAATTCATTTTAAGCATATGAAAAAAATAAAGCATAAAAAAAATGAGAGTAATGTAAGAGAGTGCTCATGCTCAGTCTATCACTATTTATAGTAAGAGGTACATTTCTCTATGCAGCAATTTAACGAAATAATTTTATAATTTTTTTGGATTGTACATTAAATAGAACAAAAAAAAATAGAAAAAATAAAATACAATCATATACATATAATACACAAACTAACAATCCATTCTTGGATATTGAAAGTATACTGTATTGATATATTAATAAAAAATTTTAATAATAAATAAAACAAATTATTAGCAGAAACAAGTTTTTAGTATTTTTGTAATTCACTAATTTTTGTCAAAATAAGAATTGGCTCCAAAAATTTGCTAACACTTTTCCAATCAGCCAATGTGTCAAATTTTGATTCCTACCAAAAATAAATATTTTAGAAAAAACTTTTTTCGACAAATCAAAAATATAAGTAAACACAACATTAAAATACATTTTTCCTATTATCAGAATGGCAGATTGAGATTCAAATACCTGTTGGGAAAGCATCAAGTTAGATTAAATCTAAAATCTTCTCGGGGATTATATAAAATCATATATTAAATTTGAAGATTATAATTTAAGGATTGAAATTTTCACAAACAGACATACATACAGAATATTCATAGATAGAAATAAAGAATAAATCAATTATATTGTAAGTATCAAAAAGCATTTTCAAGATATTTTATAGAACTTCTAAAATTCTTTAAATATTCAGAATTTCTAAAAAATTAAAATTCATAGGTGTGCTGTCCTTAATAGGGAATTCTGAGCCAGCTAATAGACAAAACTGATTTTTGGAACGCTATTTTTTTTTTTTTATTCTTTATATTAATAATCCATACTATTTTTAATTCTTCTGATAGTATAGTGTTGTTATATATTTTTTACACTTTTACATAATTATTGGCATTAAGTAATTTGATAAATATCAATACTTTATTGCAAAATTTTCAGATCTGGGTACTGATCAAAAGTATTCATACCAAACAGCCAGCTATAGTCAGTAAAGCATTGAAAATTTAAGACAATGATTGCATTTATAAATAAATATAGGAATTCTTCAGTTTATGTAAATAATTGAGACCAAAGTTTTTTTTATGTAATTCGAATTTTATACAATTTAGAAAAATAATTTTTTGACAAAAATTCTAAGTCAAAAACTCCCAGGGATGAGTGGACTATGGTAATTGTAGCTACATAACTTGATAAGACTATAGCACCTTATTGTTCCCTGACTGAAAGAAAAAAATTGCCATATTGAACAATCCTGTACCAATGATGATACTTAAAATCAACAAACAATATACAAAAATAGGAATAGATCATGTAATATAGTTTTAAATATGAATAGTTCTTGGTTTAAAAGTTCTCACTTAATGAGTTCCTGGGTTTAGAAGTTTTTTCAAATACAAAATATCAAAAAACTTGAAAATATAAATCTTAATTGCAATAAATAAATGCTAAAGCTGTGGTCACACTGTGCAATTGTTCCCCGCGCGTGCGACTGCAACAGTGATGGCTCTTTTAACAAATTGGTAAACCCCCCTCCGAATAGCGCGCTACTTCAACCGTGCTTGAAAACAAGAGAGCTTGTTTTCCCAGCGACCGTTGCAAGCTCGCAACCAATGAGAAGCGAGGAAATTCTTGACACGTGTCCAAGATGGTGGTTACATAGAATTTGACCGTAAAGTCAAATTTTAGTGAATTATTACGACAACATAGTTGTTTGGGGGACTTCAATTCCGTGAATTATCGAAAAAAATATATAAAAAAAAATCTTGCTTGGCGTGAAATAAGTGAAGTTCTTAAAATTATAGCTTTATTCTTCTTAATCCTTTTTTAATTCAACTCATATCGCTAACT
>AYEL01068827.1:0-28712 GCA_000484575.1 Olivierus martensii | reverse complement strand
TTTTTTAAATTCAAATTATGTTCTTACTAAGTTTTACGTTCGAATTCTTATACGTTATGTATGATTTGCTGAAGATGGCTTAATAAAGCTGAAAAATCTACAAGTTTAGTAAAATATACTGTATTTTCCACTTTTAAAATTGTGCTGAATTTATTTACTCGTAATAAGAAGTGGGATGAAATTATACAATACTATATCTTTATTTCTTTGGATAGATAAATCATTATTTAATCATAAACTACTGATTTTGTTGGCATTTATTTAATTTTATTGTGGTCAAAATGTATTGCCAAGAACGGAATTCTTGATTTTAACATTATGTCCATGGAAAATTGATTCTTTGTTTAAGAGTTTTCACTTAAAAGAATTTTCATGTCTGAATTAATTCATAAAGGTGAGAACTACCAGTATTGTAAATTAACATGTTTGTACTTGAACCTACAAATATTGAGCATAAATATCTATTGTATCTAAAAAAATAAAGTTATGGAAAATATTTTATGTAAAATCAAATTTATGCAAGTAGAGTATTATGTAAATTGGGGAGATGTTGTAATTATATTTGATAAACATATTTTGTTTTTTATTAGATTTTACCATCAACATTAGGCAAATAACTATATAATCCAAAATTATACTTCTGATCTATTTTTTATGCAACAATTGAATCAGTAGCTGGAAAAAGAAAACGAACACCATAAATCTAGCTTTTGCTGGAATCGGCTAGCGGAAGGATATACGTGTCTATATAGAGTGAAAGAAAACAACAAAAATCCATTCACAAAACCTTGAAAATAGATCTAAAGTTTCCATAAGTTAAAGGAAACATATCCTGGATTTATTTCCTTCTTTCAATTGCTGCTGTGCAATGGCTAAGATATGGCAGCAGTAGCATACAACATAAAATTCGTGCATCATTTGTTGCAATATTATGTTGATTTCTGATATTTACTTGTCCTAGTTAAATAAACATTTGCAATTTTGTATCTCTAAATATCAATATCTTCAATATTCAGCTGCTTTGAATGGTTTTGTAATAACCTAAATTCATTGATGGCATTGTCAACAGGAGATTTGTCCTTCAAAAATCAAAGTTATTGGATGAAATAACCCTTCCTGATGAGACTGAATACACAGGAAAAATACCCGCATATGAAAAAAATCCAAGACAAAGAACATCACCTAAATGCCTATAAAGAAGAAAGACTTCTATAAGGACTGACTTACTTATCACAAATGCAGTTGATGATGAAAATGATTTATTCTCAAGATGTTTTTTCCTTCTTTAAATTTCTGAACACACTTGGGGCCAAATGATTATGATGTCCTTTTATTCTTATGAATTTTAAAACTTCTGAACTATTTGTTTTTGTTTTTTTGGTTCAATGGCTCATGGCATTATGTTTTTAACATTTATGAATAAAATTTGAAGGTTTTTATTGAATTTTTTTTTTATTTCTTCAGTGACTTTTTCAATCAGCTGAAAGAAGGAAACAAATCCACCAACTTTTTTGAATTTTTTATGCCAGAGTACAATATCTGAAAACTTTCAGAATGTGGAAAAATGATCAGAATAACATTCTGAATATGTAGTAAAAAATTGTTTTGGTTGAATTAAAAATGCATAAATTATACAGTTTTTTTAATTTCCCAAAAAACAAGTTTTTGAAGTTATTCCCTTCTTTCAGCTGCCAATTTAATTTATATTGTAATTATTGAAAAATGCAACCTTAATTATATTTAGAAAAGTGCAATATATATTTAGTGAATCCAGAATATTTTATATTTTTAAGAAAGTAATTAAAAACAAAATCTAAAACATTAAAAATAATGCATTTTACCTCCATGACAACAAAATATTTTTTCATCTATTATAGCTGCAATGGGCAAACAATTAAAGCAATCAGTAAAAGTTTTCCAAAGTTTAATATTGTAACGTCGTTTACCTATTAACAATATCAAGAATTTAAAAATTAGAAAAAAATAATTATTAAGAAAATAAATAAATATGATATTTTACAAAAAATTTATTTACATACATTCATCATAGAAGCCATAAATTCTGTTGATACTAGCACATTCATGATTTCCCCGTAAGAGAAAGAAATTCTCAGGATATTTTATCTTATAAGCTAATAATAAACAAATAGTTTCTAAGGATTGTTTGCCTCTGTCTACATAATCTCCTAGGAACAAATAATTAGCTTCAGGTGGGAGGCCACCATATTCAAACAGTCGAAGTAGATCGGTATACTGCCCATGAATATCACCTATAAATTTTAAAATATTGATATTTTAATTCAAGAATAATATCAATATAAAAGTTAATTAAAAATTATTTTATCTATCCATCAAAGCAATAAAATATCTAAATGTTTATAAAATATTTGTTTTTGACATACTTATATTTTGTTTAGAAAGTCTTGCTTTATGAAAGGGAGGAATTTTTAATATTTCACTGATGTTTTCATTATAAGTATAAAAACCTTTTTGGAACTTGAGAGCTTACCCGATACTAAAAACCAAATATCTACATGTATTGTTTATGACATTGTTTGATAATTCAATCTCATTCATATACTTGATTGCTTGTTTATATACATAGTCAAATCTAATACATATTCTAAATTATCTGGATTACAATAGAATATTTGAAAACTTGGTAATACGTCAAAAAACTAATTTTTTATTTTGTGTTAACCTGGAATCAAAATTGTAGACATAAAAGTGAATGTAAAAAATTACCAAAGCATAGAAATAATCAATATTTTACTTATATTCTACTAAACACGGCTGCGGCCCTCGGGCTCATTATAATTGGACAGCCCTGTTTTAGACTGATTCTCGTAAATTTGATCATATCGATATATAATTAACCAAGAGACCAATATCAATCGATATATATCAAGAAACGATTAATTTCTCTTAACCAAAGTTTGCTCTCGTTGGAAAATTGATTTTATTGAGCGTATCTTATTCGATCAACGACATACAAAAGTTTGAAATCCGCTAGTGTAATCACGCACCCATCAGTAGAGAAAAATAGTATGTACTATTATTATTAGTAAATTTTCAGTTAATCGCACCCCGTATAATAAGTATGATAAATTTTCAGGGATGCATATTATTTATTTACGAACCTTTTCTTATTAAGATATGACGCTACTTTCCATTCTGGAAGAATACTAAATAGCGGAACGAACGAAACAAACCCTCCTTACAGGCTGCCCATCTCTGCAGAGGGGTCAGCCAGATTGTGGAGGTTAGGTTAATTTGGTTAAGCCGCCATTATTAACAGATGACGCTACACTCCATTCTGGAAAGAATACTATATGGGAGGGGGAAACAGGCCCTTCCACATTTCGGCTGACCCATGCGGAGGGATCAGCCGGATTGTAGAGGACGGGGATCGACGGGCCGGATGGACCCCATGATAAATATTTTCAAGGAGTGGGACCCGAGATTCGAACCCGACCCCATGATAAATATTTTCAAGGGGTGGGACCCGAGATTCGAACCCAACCCCATGATAAATATTTTCAAGGGGTGGGACCCGGGATTCGAACCCGCCCCCATGATAAATATTTTCAAGGGGTGGGACCCGAGACTCGAACCCGGCCCAGAGTGAAAAGCCGAAGCGTTTCCATGCGGCCAATCCGGCCGACAAAGCCACCATATCCTCATGGGATATTGTTTATCTCGCGTTCCATGCGGCCAATCCGGCCGACAAAGCCACCATATCCTCATGGGATATTGTTTATCTGGCGGCGGCCACTTGTAGAGCCCATCACATGATGGAGTCAACCGGATGGTTGAAGATGGGATTCAACAGCCGGCCCGGACCCCTCTTGAAAAACTGGAAGTTGGGACCAGGATCCTCCAGGTTGGTATACCTCAGCTTTACTATACAGCGATACGGCGACGGATTGAGGAGGATGGGGATCGAGGGCACGGCCCCGGGCCTATGATAAACATTTTCAAGAGATGGGACCCGAGATTCGAACCCTCGTTGTCGATAGTGGAAAGTCGAAGCATTTCCACGCGGTTAATCCGGCCGACTGTTTACACACCGCATTTTGAGGACCAATATATTATAACTTCGGGCAGGAATTCAGCGATAAACAACTTGTACTTTATAAAAAAATTAAGAGCCAGAAAAGTTTTTAAAAAGATTTGCTTTTATTGCGCAGAAATTAAATACAGTATCCAGTTTTCACTAATCTTAAGGCCTGTAGTCACGTAACTACCTAAATTATTGCGTTGTTAAAAATGCAGTAATTTATGTAGGGTCTTACATTTCTTTTTTCGCCAGATATCCGGACCCGGCTGTTGAATCTGGTGTGTAAACAGTCGGCCGGATTAACCGCGTGGAAATGCTTCGACTTTCCACTATCGAGGACGTGGATAAAAGGGTTATATGAGTTATAGCTAAATTTGTATTCACCAACTTCGTTCCGAGTCAAATGAAACTACTCTAGCTGGTAGCTGGGTTGTTTGAGAAACTCAGGGTTATCGCATGCGCATTTAATTAAAAATGGGGACCCTGTGCTGTAGTGAGAACGGAAAATTAGAATATTTGGATTTCCTAAACGAAATTGAACGACGTGAAAGATGTATTATAATTCGAAGGAAAAACTACTTTAAGGAATTAGACGATTATGACTTTATTATTAGCACGATCTTTGGTAGTTTTTTTTAATTTCTGTAGCACGGATGGCCGACTGGTAACGTGTTGGCATGCCACGCAGAGGACCCGGGTCTGGTCCCGGATTTTTTTCGGGGTGCTGGGCCCGGCCCGGTGATGGGTCTGGTCCCGGATTTTTTCGGGGTGCTGGGCCCGGCCCGGTGATCACCGTGCTGGTCCCGGATTTTTTCGGGGTACTGGGCCCGGCCCGGTGATCCCCGTTCTTCATCATCCGGCCCCCTTCCACGGGTGTGGATACATCCCTGATTGGAAAGAGGGCGTAAAATATACAATAGTAGTCCCATAACTGTTTACTATTTCTACGTGTCGTACCTGGCATGCTATTATATTCCTTTCCTGCAATGAAAAAATTACAAATTATAAATGAAATAGATGCCACTTTAATATACAGATATACAGGTACTGAATTTATATCATTATATTATATTCGAACAAACACTTACCAATATTTTCCAAACTTCTTGTTTCTTTTACCGACACTGCATTACTCTTTTTGTTTTCTATTACATCTTTGTATTTTTCTACAAATTCTAACAATAATTCTTTTTCAAAATTGGTGAAATGTTATCGCATATTTATAATTTGCTCCATTCTCTCCTTTCCTGCAATGAAAAAATTACAAATTATAAATGAAATAGATGCCACTTTAATATATAGATACTGAATTTATATCATTATATTATATTCGAACAAACACTTACCAATATTTTCCAAACTTCTTGTTTCTTTTACCGACACTGCATTACTCGTTTTGTTTTCTATTACATCTTTGTATTTTTCAACTAATTCTAGCAATAATTCTTTTTCAAAATTGGTGAAATGTTATCGCATATTTATAACTTACTCCATTTTCTTAATTACTGTCATGTGACCATCTCCAACCAATTGTAACATCCGATAGAAATGAAATCGTCATTAAATCTCGACATCAGTGGCATAAATGGCAAATAACCCTCGAGTTCAAAAAGCACAGAGTTGAAAATGTTGGTGAATACGAATATCGAATAACTCGCAAAAACACCCTGGGTTAATTTTAACTTTGGGTTCGTCAACTCTCCGTATAACTCGAGATGGTGAATACGGCCGTTAGTCTATTTCAGAAGTTAATGATACAGAATATATCATTATGATCTTAGGACTTTTGACGTGACTTTTAACCGCTTTTGTATTGTCGGCCGGACTGACTGCATTTACGGCCGTTAGTCTATTTCAGAAGTTAATGATACAGAATATATCATTATGATCTTAGGACATTTGACGTGACTAACGCTGTGCTGGGACGCGTGAAACACGTCTAACCGTTTTTATATTGTCGTCCGGACTGACTGCATGGAAACGATTCTCGGGTCTCAATCGTTAGGAATATTCACGGGTCCAGGCTTGGCCCATAGATCCCAATCTTTCACAATCTGGTGATCTCCTCGGGTCTCAATCGTTAGGAATATTCACGGGTCCAGGCTTGGCCCATAGATCCCAATCTGGTGATCCCTCTGAAGGAATGGGCCTGTTTCACTCTACCATTAAGTATTTTGAGTGGAAAGTGGCGACATCTATTATCCAAAAAAAACTCGTTTTTATATCTCCGAAACTAATAGACAAAAGTATTAAACATTTCATATTTAATTTGTCGGGTATAAAAGCAAGAAAAAGAAATTTAATATCATTAAATATATATATCAAAAGTTTACATTTTGGTCATTTTCGATTGTGCCTTGGTTACTTTTAATAACTTCTAAATTACGATAAGACAAACAGTAGAAGACAAATTATTCAATAGGAAACATAGCTTTTTAGATCGAGTTTCGATGCAGCTCTAATGTTTCCCGTGTAACAGAGATGTAAATTTGAGAGAATTGAAAAATTTGAGCATTTTTAAGTTTGTTTTCGCAATACATTGAAAACTAACGTTAGACCAACAGTAAGCGATGAAATTGCTGCTTTTTGAGACGTACAAGAATGTATAACTAGATTATTTATCGAAAACTAAAAATCCAGACTACAAATTTACATTGCGCAATTGGAAGATCGGCCGCCGATATTACGTTATTCGAGGAGCCACCGTTTATTTTCTATCAGAAGGAAAGTAGGCTAAAAAAAATTTGACATCTCACGGTTTGTTGTTGTTCCTATCATATGGTTCGTAGGATATGCTATATCTAGCGGCGACCATTTTTTATAGCCCATCACAAGCTTCCCAATGCCAGCTGAAAAAGATGAGGCCAAATGAAAAGTTGAAGTACGAGTTCAACGGCCCAGGCCCTTTCTGGAAAACAAGATGTGGATCCGGAATTGAATTAACGTGATAAACCACTGCGTTTATACCCGACGGTTTACATGCCTCCAACTAGCCGACACTTTGTCATGTTGATTTTTAGATAAACAGCAAAACACATTAAATCTCTAAGAATAAAATTTAATTTTTAATATTTTTATTAAAGCGAAAAATATATCTATAAACGTGTAACTTTGGAAGTGATAGAAAATCAATTTGATATTTTAATAAGTGGCAATGTTATTTTAGGTCTAAATCACCGGCTACTCGCATTTACAGTTGGGCTGCCGGACTGAAGAAACATTCCCTATGTAATATGGCGGGTTAATCTAACCAGTAGGAATGAGGATTGAAGTTCGGTCCAAATCCATCAAAAATTTGAGATTGTTGAATTCAGATCGTCTGAATGGTAAGGATCGGTCGGATGGCTGGGTGGTAAAATATCCACTAAAGGTCTTAGATGATTCGGGTTCATTCTCCAACGACCGAACCCCGCCCTCTAGAAAAAAAACTGAACTCCAACCTTTCGATTGTCCCCCATCATGGTTATTTTAAAGATCATCACAGAATGGCAAGGATCGGTCGGATGGCTGGGTGGTAAAATATCCACTAAAGGTCTTAGATGAACCCGGCGACCGAAACCGAACCTCTAGAAAAAAAACTGAACTCCAACCTTTCGATTGTCCCCATCATGGTTATTTTAAAGATCATCACGGAACTTGCCAAATATTTGTCGTGATTTGGCGATGTAATTCAAATCAACCAACAGAATGGCACCTTTATAACATTGTTTCATTTATAGCCAAATTTGGATTTTAGAGTGGGAAACAACTTTCGAAAACAGAATTGTGATATATGTTCAATCTCAAGTTACAATTGGAGAATGTGAAGCGCAATACGCTTGGTAGAATGGAAACATAATACGCTTCCACTACAGCATTCAGCACTATTAATTCGCATGGAAAGTATTCAGTTAGTTAATTACATCTGATTTTAAAAATAAGGCTATTTCAATCAAATATCCAAGATGTTTCGATAGATAATGAGAATCGAAAGTCTGAAGTTAGACCTGGATTGATTCAATAGGACACAATTGCCAAATCTGAGGCATCAAATCCAATAAATAAAATTAGATACGTTTAAAAATAGCAAAAAATTTGAAAAAAGTATAGTTTTCTTCCTCCGAAGACGTCTCTATTGGTGCATCGTTAAGTTGTGATATGAAAATTAGATATACTGTATGTATTATATTAATTGAAGTCCAAAATTTCAACATAACGGGTAAAAATGAGAGTATGAAGTGAGGATTCCCTTCTATATATATATATATATATACCGAATTTTAAAAAATTTTTATATGACTTTGGGTTAGTGTATAATATATCGTAGCCCAAAGTCATCTAAAAATTGTGGCCCAATCAGATTAATTTCTAGAAGTGATGATCTCTCTAGAAATATTTCTACATATACCGTTCAACAGATTTCGGCATTAATATTTTTTGTCAACAGATATTCTTCCAGAACGGAAAGTGGCGTTAACTGATTGGGGCGAAGCAAGTCCTGCAGAGGGGTCAGCCGGATTGTGGAGGCGGGGATGGACAGCCAGGCCCGGAGTTCAAACATTTTTAAGGAGTGGGAACCATGACTCGAACCCGATCCTCCTGGGAGGAAACCCAAAGTGTTTCAATGTGGCCAATCCTACCTTCATTCTGGTCCAAGTTTTAATCTTAGGACCAAAATGAAGGGTTAGATATCATTAACTTTTGTTAAAATAATATAACAATTGACTTAGAATTAAGAAGGCAGTTCTTCACTTTAATTTAAAATGGTTTTTAAAATATTTTTGATTCTAGAATTTTTTACAAAATCAATTTAAGTCAGGGAGATAATTTATGAAATAGTTTGCAAAATAAGACAAATAGGCCATTTGTGAAGGTCCTTTATGAATATAATTGAGTTCCATAGTTATTAGAGAATTCTGAGAATTTTGAATGTTCCCATTTTCAGAGAGATGAATTCATCCATCCATCAACTGTTGTCAATAGCCATTTTTAATCTTAATTAAAATTCAACTTAATGGCCTTATGTCTGCCATTTTAAAATGGTCAGTGATAGTTGATGTATCATTGAGAAAATCTGTAACAACTTGACTTTCTTTTAAATTTCATAAAAAAATGCAATAGTTTGATAAACAGTATATTTCATAAATGTGAATGACTATGAAATTGTTGAAGCTAAAATGGTTAAAGAGGAGGGTTGAGAGGTTATTTTAGATAGCATATCACTACTAAATTTCATGGAAATCTAATTGAAAAGTTATTAATGAGGAAATAAAATTATGGCAATCTTAAGCTTTATTTTCCTTCAGAAAAGCAACTAAAAATATTAAAATAAAAATTTCATATTTGAAATTGGAAAATTTTAAAAGTTTTTGATATTAACAGCAACATTGCTAATAATAATATTACTATGAGTAAATAAAGTAATTTTATGCCAATTGTCTCCATTAACCACTAACTGTCTGTTTCATTTTGGAAGAAAAAATGAATTGGTAAAAATCATCACTTAAGCAAGAAAAAGATTTGTTTGAAACAGCCAAAGCAGCAAAATGTCTTGATAGAAACATTTCCATTAATAAAGTATAACTGAGAATTATTTTAGCAGCAAATGATGTTTTGAGATTATTATATGCCATAGGAAATGCATATGTATAATTTCCATCATATTTACTAGTGCAGTTTAAATTGCTTTAATTTTACTCTAATAATTACAATTAATAAAATTAGAGTGCATAAATTCTTCTGCAACATAAAACTGTGTAATTTAAGGAATATTTGTATATATAAAAATATATAAGATAATCATATAATAATAACTAAGTAATTTTATATTATACACAATTTTATTTGTATTACATTGATTTTTAAACATAAAAAGTTATTAAAGCTTCACTAAATTACTTGTGTAATAATCAGTAATACTATGCCATTATAAAAATCTGATCAAATTTCAAAATGGCATTTTAAAATTACATATTACAGAATGTCTGATCACAGAGAAATTAAAAATTTATTTCAAGCAGTACATATATAAAACAATGTTATTGACTGATAGCATTTAAAAAAAAAATTAATATTTATTTAAATATATTCCATGATAAATAGTGCATAAATGTAAATTCCAATGTCATTATTGTTTTTTTAAATAAAATATTTATGACTATTATAATCTGAATGATATTTTGGAATGTAGTGAATAAAGTTGACAATCAATCTTCAAAATAAAAATACCAAAAATACAATTTCTGAATTGTATTTATTGAACATCAAAAGCACTTTCATTGAAAATATAGATTTTAATTCATAAATGAGTCTTTGTTAATTGATTATTATGCATTATTCACTCTTAGATATACAAAATTTACATAGTGATTAAATCAAACTTCTTTACTTTTAATACATTCATATTTGCTAATGTACAATTTTTGTTTTTATGTAAAAGTTTCTGTCCCATTTATTAAACATTAAAAACCAATGTTTCATATGACTGTGTAACAATTATGTTCTATAAAGTTGCTGGTCTCTGCCGAGCAATTTACTTCGATTTACCAAGTTGAATTGTAAAAAACCCACACATTCCTATGTTGGAATGGAATTTTTGAATAATCAATCAATAATTTTGAAATGCAAAAAGAAAATATTATTGCTGGTTAAATTATATAATTTTGAAATCAAAATTTCATAATAAAATTATGCAAACACATTTTTGTCATTGCATTATAAATAATGTTCAAAATTTTTGTTATACTTCAATTAATACATTATATATGATAAATTTTTCCAACATTATTGAATAAACATTTTTAACAGTATTTTAAAAAGATTAACATATTCTATATATATATTTATATATAAACATATTCACACTAAACTAACATATTTATACAATTTAAATTGCATTGTATTAAAGGAAGTACTAATCCTTTTGTTTCCCACAATTTTCACAGTTTAAAAAATCTGAATTTAGGGTTTACAGTTGTTGCCATTATCTTACAATAGAGAGGGAGAATTATAAATTTACAAAGAAACCCTCAACCATGACGCTTTATGGATATATATACTATGTTATACTTTTCCAACATGGTGCATATAAAGCGTTGGATCTTTGGTATCACCTAGTCCATTTGTTGATGCCATATTAATATTTATTAATTCCAAAAAGTCTGACCATGTGAAACTGTGGAAGCTTGGGTAGCAGCACTAGCATTAGGAACACAAAGTTGATTGCAAAATGTGTGGAATCATATTTCGTGTAAAAGCTAGTCAAAAAGAATCTGAGTGAAAGGGTAAAACAGGAAACTTAATTTTATTTCTCAAAAAATATCACATAAGAATTAAATTTTTTACTCACAAAATTATTGGCACCATTGTCAAGAACTTTCTTGTAGCTGTAAATTGGACACCATTATCTATTTGTTCCCAATGTGTAAGCTGTCTTACTTCTCCTTGATCACCAGGTTCCCAAGGTGTACCTTTTACAAAATGAAGTCCAATAAACATTGCCTACAAAATTTAATAAAATTTTGTGTGATTACTAGTGAGAAAAGAAAAAATATAATAAAATATTAATTTGTCATTATTAAGATTTAAATAAACCGAATTGCATAACAAACTGCAAAATAAAATATTAAACAGAACTTTCAAATATCTTAACATTATAATTTTATTCAGAATGAATTTCTTATATATAAAATAAAATATTGAAAATACCAGCCAGTGTACTCTGCATTGCTCAGGAATTTCTGGCATATCATTTGTTGGGAGATATTAGTTCTAGTATATGGAAGTTATTGATAAACTACAAATGTATACAAAACTGGAAAAAAATCAAAACTTTTTTGCAAGTATCTCCAATGTTGGGATTTATGTGACATCACTCAGTTACATCATAATTAAGTCACATACCAGTGATGTTTTGTAATGTAGCAATGATGCCATTGTGCTCTTCAATGTCAGGACTTTTATGATATCACTCATTGCTATGGCATGCTTTGTAATATCATCCATTGTTATGTAATATATTGCAAGCCTTGTGATATCACTTGAAAATAACATCACACACTGATATTTTGTGACACAATCTTGTTACATATGTTGGAACTGCTTTGATATCACTCACCACTATTAACAATTAAAACAGTAATTTGAATAATTCAGATACACATTTTAAATTGTGATCTGAAAATGCTCTGAAACAATTCTGATCCATGATAGTCTGATACTTGTACGATCATGGTAAGTCATCATGCAAAATTTGGTTGGTGACTTTCTCTGTTTTATAGATCAAACCATTGGGGAACTTATGTAACAAAGTCAAACACTGAATTTATATATATATTATATACAAAATGTGCATGCTAAATGCAGTTACAGTGCACATTCTGAAATTCAACAATCTTGGAATCAAAAAGCATTAGATTTTAAAATATATTGGTTTATAGATTAAAAGTCATGTTGCATGTTGCAAGCTATATAATGCATATGATTAACTGGATGAGAAAAATCTAATAAAGCACTCTATCAAGTATATTTTATTATTTACATTATTGTTAAATATACAGATAGGCCTCGATTAGTGTGCGACTTATAAAAATGATACTGTTTTTCACTTAGTGTGAGCAAATATTCGATTAATGTAAGTTGTAAGCACAGTCCAAAACAGATGTAAGATGGGATGTGGTTCAAGCCGTGAAAGAAGAACAATCACACCTTTGGATAAAAGATTTGTTGCATCACATAAAGGGTAAACAGATGTAAGATGGGATGTGGTTCAAGCCGTGAAAGAAGAACAATCACACCTTTGGACAAAAGATTTGTTGCATCACATAAAGGATGGAATAGTACAAATGGCAATTATAAATCAGTTGTCATCAAAGAATATGACAGAACTAACAAAATTACAAAAGGCATGCAAACAGAATTTTTGTATAACTTAGAAGACATTGGTTGTCAAACAGATGGGAATATTTTTATTGAAGATGAATGGGACGTACTTATGGTAGCACAAGAAAGATTTGATACGAAAGAATCTCCTGATATTAGCGATGTGCATACTCAAACAGAAGAAGATAAACTGGTAACGGTAGAAAAATATGATGAAAAAGTACACGTAGGAATTCAAGTTATTCAAAATTTTAAAAGCAGAGCTACTCAAACAAATATGAATTTAGATGACCAGAAAAGTGTAATGTCTACAGCAGATTTTGAATCTCAAACAGATCCAGTTATGAGAGCTTTAGCAGCAAATGCAGCCGATAGTGAGGCAAGTGTCTTATTTGCAGATACCCCTTCTCCTATCGCTCATATTGAGAAAGAATTAAATAGACTATCGGCTCGAGATAATACCATCCAAAAAAGTTTCTCACGATTTTTACAAGATATTGAAGATGACTTTGAAGAAGAAACTGAGAAGAAAGAAGTTGCTGTACAAACAGATAACGATCCAATTACAGATGAAGCACCAGAATTTGCAGCTAGGCCACCTCCTTGCAAAAAGAAAGAAATGATACCAAATATGGCTGTCTTTGAGGATATTGATAAACATGCACTCGAGGTAAATAAAAAATATCTAATTTAATGATCATATACATCTCAAATACAGTGATGATTTTTCAAATATACAATATTTTAACAATTGCAATCATGTAAACTTTTAATTTAAATATTCTTTCTAATTGATATTTTAAAAAAATAACTTTAGATTTTATTCAGATTTTATGCTTTAAATTTGTTTAAATAATTTATCGTTATTTGTAATATAGTACTATTTTATTAAAAAATATATATTATGTACTGTACAATACTGCTTCTTTAATTTACGATACTTATGTATAAGCTAAACATTTACTGATAAAGTTAATCTGTAAAACAAGTACTACAATATATTTCCTATTAATTGAAATTATATTCATCAAAGTATTATTATTTTTATTTAATTTATAAATTCTATGCAGTTTATTGATCAAAAATTTAATTATTTTAAAAGATAGGATGAAAATATTTATTAAAGAAATTTAAATACAGTAATATGAATATTGGAGTAATTTTAAACTTAAAAAACAATAAAGATTCTATTAGATAAAAGCATTATATAATAAATATCGTTAAACTTTTTCTTATAAAATACAAACTTCTTATAAGGACAAATCTTTTATCCAAAGGTGTGATTGTTCTTCTTTCACGGCTTGAACCACATCCCATCTTACATCTGTTTCTGAGAATAAAATCTTTATTAAAGCATAGAAATGAAAGTATTCCTACAACAAAATTAAATGAATCGATTTTTTTAGAAACATCACTAGAGATTTTTCTATTAAAATCTTTATTAAAGCATAGAAATGAAAGTATTCCTACAACAAAATTAAATGAATCGATATTTTTAAAAACATCACTAGAGATTTTTCTATTAAATAAAAATATAATACTTTTAATTATTGAATTCAAAATTATCAATCGATAAGTATATGAATAATTATGTAATCATTAATAATCAAAAGAGATCTATCCTAGGCTTATATCTATAAAAATTTTAAATACGTATTTTGTAAAAACTAGACAAAATTCGTTGAAAATTTTATTAAAAATTTATGAAGTGCTTTATGTTTCGTAATGTGCAGTTTTAAATATTAGAAAAATAAAGCTAAAGTTCTTAAAAAAGTATAAATTTTATAAGCAATTTTGAAAATCTATCATAAATTATCTCAATCCTTTCACCTAATTATAGAACCAGACTTATTTTCTATGAAATTTAATGCTGATATTCCATTATTGAAGAAACGTTGACGCAAAAACATTTAAACCAACAGTATCAACTATTTTTTTTTTTTCAAGCAGAAGACGGCATACGATATCGGTCTCGGCATTCCTGCTGAACCGCTCTTCCGATCTTTATCCTTTAATTTATGCATTCTTCGTATTTTTTAGACTTGATTAAAATAGCACATAGAATATTTATTTTAATCTGAAAATCATATTAATTTTATATAATACTTTATCAGAGTAAAAGAAAATTAATTATTTCTAAATTTGCTATTTGTAAAGATAAATACAATACTATAACTGAATATAGAAAATATCTATAAAAATAAAAAATAATTATACAAAATAAAAAATAATTTTTTCTTATCCTTCAATCGTATAAATAAAGAATATGGGAATAGAAAATCAGTTTCATTTTCATATTCTGAATCTTTTAGCTCCTACCTAATTTCATTAGAATGAACTTAATTCGTTAACAACAAATAGAGAAAAGTAAAATACTGTATATTAAAATATTATTAAATTTGATCAATAATTATTCCACAATTAAAATACCAAGTTTCTTAAATTTGTGTATCTTGCAGATGTTTATATAACTGAAATAATGCTTTTCTTGCACGTAATCTGCTTAATATTCATAAAACATGACTATTGTACATTATGACTTTAATTTTTTTAGTAAAAATTAATGCCATTGATCCATATTGATCAAAGATAATTCGGATTCTGTGCTTCATTTTTTTTATATTTTCATTCAAATTCATCAAGACGGATCTAATCGATTAATTATTACATAATAATTATTCTTCAGATATAATATCCTACTTTGTACCAAATCAGCGATGTACCAATGTTAATATAAGTGATCGCTTAGCATAATCTAGAATCTGATTACGTCATTTCTATCCTTTTTTAAAAAAGACTATCACGATTTCTTTAATAGAAAACAAAAATTCATACTATCGCTTAAGATCGCGTTTAGATATATTAACAGATTGCTTTGAAATATTAAAACATAGAAGTATATCACAATAATGAAGCAAAATTTATATCAGTTATTATTATTTTTTTGCCTGAAAATAATAACAGACTATTAAAATCTTTATAAATATAAACATGGCGATTGTGTTGAATTAATACCATAGTAACAAGTTGGGTCGTTCGTGATCTGAACTGGTAATTCAAATTTTCCTTGCACGTTCAGTTTACTGAAGTAGAGACTAATTCAGTTTCCATCGAAACTTCATATTGGAAAAATGTGACCTTTTTTTCTATAATTCTTAAAAAGCGAACGCTTATTATAACAAAGTAATCGACTTTTAGTACATGCTTATAGAAAAATAGACTATAACAGATTTAAAAAAAGAAATCATATAAATCCAAATCATAATTAGAAATTTAAAATCAACATAATTGAAAAATATAAATAAACTTTTTATTCTATTTCTTTACTTTTTATTGTAAGAAACGCATATATAAAAATAAATTATTATTATTTTAATTTTAACTATAAATATTATGCGAACACTAAAGTCATTTATTATATAAAAATGTAAAATTTCTATCATAAAAGTGAGAATAGTTGTAAAATACAAAAAGAATTAAGGCATTAAAAGATTAATACGGAATTTGATCTTATGAAAGTATTGAGAAATCTGACTTATTAAATTATACTAAGAAATTATTCAATAGAATAAGACATTTTAAACGTTTTTTAAAGATCAAAATAAAATATTCAATATGATAAATTATTTTCAATGATAACGTTTATGTGAATCGTTAAATATTTGAGAATAGTGTCCGGAAAAATATCATTTATATAGGGCCTAAGCTTTATGTAGGCTAATAAATATCAAATGTCTTTTACAATACTGAATTTTATTTTCTATTTTCAGAATTAATTTGAATTTTTAATTAATACAGTTTTACATTATATTCACAGTTATATAAATAATGATCGAAATTAAATTAATAATAATAATCTATATAAAACATATAACAAGAAAATGCACGTTTGATAAATAGTAAGTTATAATATTGATATTTTATAAAATTTGCATTTTTAATAATAGGAAAAAAATTTATAAAATTTTTCTTCGAAGAGGATTTATAAAGTAAAAATATATTTTTTGAAAATGCAACTCATCTAAAATATAACTATATCTAAAAATCTAAAATTAATGATATCAGAACTCTCTCCATTTCCTAATATAATATAGATTTGATATTTAAAAGATAATTTCAGTCTTGTAGATAATATAAAATTAAGAAAAATATATTTCAATTTTAAATGTATCTGTTATATGTGTTTGCCTAATCAATGTATTCAAAAATGGATTAGGGACGATCATTTTGAGTTATCTTGATAGATCATTGAATGATTAAAATTGGCCTGGCACGCCTGCCTCGCGAACGGGATGCTGGGAATCAGTGAAACAAGATAGTGGCACCTTTGCAGGTTTGCACCAATATGGAGCAGTGGAGTGTCATTAGGCAGTGCAATATGGTGAAAGTTGTTTGAGTCGAACACAAGTGTACAAGTGGGCAGATAAGTTCAAACGGAGTGTAACAAGTGTTGAAGATTCGCCATGCCTAGGACGCTCTGTCTGTACAGTCACAGAGAACAACATTGCGAGAGTTGATGAGTTGATATGGGAAAACAGGTATATTACGGTGAGTGATATTTGCAGCAAAGATGAAGATTAGTGTCGGATCAGCCCACCATATTGTTCATGACATACTACTGTTCAAAAAAGTGTGTGAGAGATGGGTTTCAAAACATTTGATATCAGAAATCAAAGAAAGGCACATGGATGTGTGCAGGGAGCTTTTGCGACAGTACGAGGCTGAAGGAGAGGCATTTCTTCACCGTATCGTAACGAGAGATGAAAGTTGGGTGCATTTTTACGAACCTGAACGAAAGCGGGCTTCAATAGAGTGGCGACATTCTTCATCTCCAAAATCCAAGAAAATGCGAACTGAAAGAAGTGCTGGTAAGGTTATGTTCACTGATTCCCAGCATCCTGTTCGCGAGGCAGGTGTGCCAGGCCTATCTGATAATAGTTCCAGGACACCACCAAAATATAACAAAGCAGCACAAACTTTGTTGAAGTTTTTTTTTTTATACAACTTTTCCGGTTATTTATTGAATGGACCTTGAACAATTGAATTAGTTTCTATTATTATCCAAAAGCAATGATGTCAAAACAAATAAATGAAATTTATTGTAGCCTTCCTTTGCTAACATGATTATTCCATATACACTCACTTCTCATTGGATGAAAATTAAGGAAAATCTCTTATTATACAGACTATAGTTATGAAAAATCTTTATACTATAATTATTATATTTTTTGATGACAGATGATGCTACATTGATGATTACTAAATTATTTGATTTCAAAAGTGATATCTATAAGTTTCCACTGCTTTTTCATAAATGATTTCTCTATCTATACTTAAGTTTTCCTATGAAACTTAATTTTACTTTTAATAAAATTAAGTTTCATAAAAAAACTCTCAGTTTAAAAAAATTCTAAATAAAATAGAGTTAGCTAAATAAAATTCATATACAATTAGCAAATACAATACAATACATAATTCACATATATTTTAAAAAAATTTTATGCATACATAATAATTTACAAATTTAAAAATTTACATTAAAATATTTAAAAACTTATGAGATATTTAAAGTACATATCTCATAAATTAATATCCCATTAGTGTTCTAGAGTTACTATAATAATATTTTTCATTATTACATTCATGATTTTAAAGCAACAATTTTTTTTTAAATCATCAGCCACATTAAAAATATTTTTATAAAATAAAATCAAGTCTTAAATTCATTGAAATGATTATGCATACAAACAAAAAATATATATATAAAAAAAATTCTTTTAGTGGCTTCAAGTGTTTATCATTATAAATTAGAAATTTGATGAAATGACTTATTGTCACTCAAAATATTTTCCAAATACTTTTTCTACGTAATAATCATATCTATAATGTCATTAATTATCTGTACTGCTTATATGACAGATTTTTAAAAATAATTTCATGACTAGCAAAGTTATTTTGATCAAATTTATGAGTTATAATGCTAAACACTTAAAACCATCAATATATCTATTTTAACTCTGATATGGGATTTATGCTGTAGTCAATCTGAAGCTATTAAATATTTCACTACATCAACTGCATTAAAATTGTTTATCATCATATAAAGTTTTACCATATCATAATATCCCAACAAAAAAGACTGACTACTGACAGCAGAAATCCCATTTGCTTGAACAATAATCAAAAATTATAAAAACTGCTTTAATAGGCAATAACTAGAACATAAAAAGACAGCATATTTAAACATGCCCACCAACACCACTTTATGTAGTAATTTCCTATGAGTATAATTTGGACATTCAGTGGCAAAATATACAAAAATTGTTAAACTTTGCAGATCACAAAAAGAAAGTCTACTAATGCAATCTCTGGAAATCTTTACTAGAAGCCAGCATACGTGTAATCAATGAGAACCAGGCTACCAGTATAATGAATGCCTGGCTATGTGTATACCAGAAACAGTAATAAATCCTTCTTGCAACAGATTAGTAATTACTAACCATGAATAACATATTTTTTTTTTAACAATAGGCAGATAATAATCAATAACCATGTATTGCAGTAATTATGTTTTTAGTTAAAATTTCATATATTAAATGCTAGTTTAATCATATTTTATGTTTTTAAAATATTACTTTAATGCTAGAGGTATTAACTTTTTCTTGTATTTTACTGCACATGCAGAGCATGTTATCAATTATTTAAAGTTTTGTAAAAATTTGATTTTGTAGTTCCAATGTTTGATTATGACATCATTTTGTATCATTAATAATGGTTAACAAGTAGCCAAAAAAATTACATTTTAATTATTATTTACTGCTTAAATTATGTTCTAGTTATTACTATAACTTGGTCAAGATACAGAATAAATCTTATATATATAAAGAAGAAATTATCTAACACTATAAATGCATAACTATATAGATATAGTTTGCTTAACTACACAAATAGTCCTTGACTTATGATGAGTACAAATTCTTGATTTATAATCTGCTTGAAATAACCACTCAGTTTATTAATCAATATGGTCAAAAGTTTAAAATACCTTATACACATTGAACATTTACTATCAAGGGGTACTGCAGTGACTAATACAAGTATAGTTGTCACTGACTGACTATTACAAGCATCATTATACCTAAAATTTTGCTTTCTTTAACATTTGTTCTAAATTATTATTCTGATAATATTATATTTAAGAAAAGTAAATAAGATCAAGTATGTAGAAAAATAAATTTGCTTACCAGGATCACAAAAGACATTAATAAGAGAAGTATATTTGGACCAAAAGATCCATCTTCACTTCCTGAACACAATATTTGAGTCGTGTTAAGATAAAGTGGACTAACCCAACAGTTTGACGAAATGCTTGCTTGTTAATGAACCGCTTCAGGATTTCATTCTACACTAAACAGAACAGAGATGAAAATTCCTCTCGCTTTGCTCACCTCAGTTTTTAGTATTCAAGTTGGCTAACCCAATGACACCTTTCCTATTCCTATAAATTACCTTTCGTATTTGCTAAAGTGGACTAAGCAGTGTGAATAATATATTACCCGTAAACAAATCAGTCTTTTCTGTTTTTGAGCCTCATATAGAAGACTTTTTAAGTAATAAAATTAATTTCAGCACAAAAGTAGGAAATTAACGTAACTTTATTGAGATAATGTTTTCAGCTATTCTATAGCCATCGTCAGTCAAACGTATTGACGATGGCTATAGAATAGCTGAAAACGTTATCTCAATGAAAAAGTTAATTTCCTACTTTTGTGCTGAAATTAATTTTATTAATCATCAATAGTAGGATGGATTATTATACGACTTTTTAAGTATTTTTAATAGGCAAGCAAGGCAGTTATGCAAATTGTTCATCCCATAAGTTATTAAAGTGATTGCGAGAAATTACTTTGTAGGAATATTGAGGCAATAAAAATTCCAGTTAATTGGATAAATATTGTTTCTATTTTACGCAAAAAAATTTTCAGAAATAGGGTTTATTTTGATCCGAGAGGTAATTATTTTTGTGCGGCAATACAGCTTGGACTTTCTATGTAGTTGCAAATGTATGCACCATTGCTGATAACGTGAGGTTACAGGCTGTGCGGTATGAAAGTGAAAAGTTCGGTCATTCTTGGCGGTGATGGACAAGACTAGCACCATTGCTCATTGGCTGGAGGAGGTAAATAGCCAGAAGGATCTAGAAGACAGTGATTGTACAGAAATTTACGCAAACGACCTTCCAAGTGGTGGATGTTGTTCTGAACATCCAGTTTGTGAAAAGAGAAAGAAAGCAATTATTGAGATAACGTTTTCAGCTATTCTATAGCCATCGTCAGTCAAACGTATTGACGATGGCTATAGAATAGCTGAAAACGTTATCTCAATGAAAAAAATAAGTGATGCTAGAAACAGCAGACCGAAGTGAATTTATTAAATTATAAGATGCGCGTCAGAAATGACATGCAAATTATAGCATCAAAGATTGTGACATAACCCTTCCAAGAATAATTAATTTTTGCCTCAGATCTCGTTTTTCTTAAACACCATATTATTTATCTATGGCAATAACTGTATATTGATATACTAAATAGATTTAATTTATTCTATTCGTATTATTTTAATCTCGATTAAATTGGTCAGGATATAATTTGACATCACGATTCACTCCGTGACGTCACCACTAAGCCAATCGACGTAAGGATGGCGATTTACTTTCTTGCCCGACTGTACATGATTTTTTATATTGATTCAATACGCTAGTAATACCTATCGTAAATATTCACGTTACTATGGAAAGAAATAATTATCATTAATATCATTTCCTTCATATCAATACTGAAAACTAAATTTCGCAATTTCTAACAAAATTTTTAGTAAATATCATATTCATAAAACCAATTTCATATTCTATTAATTTTTTATTATAACAATAAAGTACATAAAAAGGTTTTCGTCTATTGTAAATATTTTCAACACCAGTAGAAAATTCTATTAATCGCAACAAAAACGATAACACAATCAGATTTTCGCTATAAAATTTTTATAAATATAGTTATTAAAGTGTATATAATAAACAAGCTAACTAATAAATATAATGAAATATTTCCATAACTGAAAAAAGGTAGGATTCCAGTTGAACCATAGCACGCTGCTGATTGGAGCGGTGAATCTTTAATACAACGGAATTGTCGATTCGTATTTTATACATCAGTCGGTTAATTGGAATTGAAGATTCAAATCAGTTGGTATTGAATCTTCAATTCCAATCAGCAGCGAGCTATGGTTCAACTAGAATCCTACTTGAAAAAATATATTATAAAAGCAATGTATGATTAAAAACATAAATATTTATTTTCTGTAAAAATTAAATTGTTAGGGTTTTAAAATAGATTATTTTAATAAAATAGAAATAAATAATCAAATAAAATTCATCTAAGTTTAATAATAAACAAAATTTAACAAATGTATTTTTTCATCCAGACAAAATTATTATAATTCTTATTTCTTTTGCTATTTGTCTTTTATACTTCCTTTCCAATCAAAGAATATAATTCTTATTTTTCATTTCTAATCTCTTGGGTGAATTTTATTTAAGCTTTAACGTTTTTCATTAAATGTTTCTCGGAAATTTATCACAAAAGTGGCAAGTAAACCAGAACTGATAAGTATTTTTCTTCATTAAATGAAATGCTAAATTTTCTTTTAAATTTTCGTAAGTAGCAACACTATGAAAGTATTAGATAAAATAAAATAATTATTATAAAATACCTTTTCATAAGTATACGATTCAAATATTTTCATTAAGTTGCAATTCAGTGGGACTGCAGTCAATATCAAACTAGAAAAACAATCAATGTGACGATTTTTTTCTCCGATTAAAATAATATCGTTAACATCCTAAAATTATATATTAAATGTTAAATTATTTAAATTTAAATGATTATAATTAATATCAGTTACAACTTTGTTTACAAATTAAATTATTATGATTTTGATTTTAGAATTTTATTGAACAATGGCGTACATACTTTGTTTTCTATAAGGGAAAACATTTTAAAAACATCATTAACAAAAAATAGTAACTTATATAGATTTTTATCTACATTAATCAATCAAACAGTAAGAAGATTAAGGTTAAAGTATAAAAATCAAATACTGTATATGTGTTTTTATACATTGCATTTATTGTCCATTTACGAAAATATATATAATTATTTTTAACAAAAATTTAATTGTAAATTGTTTTAATATGTGTTTAATTTCCAACTCGATTAAGTTTAGAATTTTCAGGAAGAAATTACTGTATTCGTTATAGATACGTTCATTAAAATCCTGTTTGAAATGAAATCATCCAAATAATGCTAAATTTATTATTCTTAATAATTTAAAATCTTACTTTATTCGGAAAAGTTTCTCTCTTCAAAAGGTGTTCTATATAAAATGTAGGGCCTTCATTTAGCCACGCATCATTCCACCATTTCATAGTAACCAAATTTCCAAACCACTGAAAATACAAAAATTTTGAATTCACTATGTATATTATACAGTATATGTATTTTGAAACTATATTGCCATATAAAAAGTTCACTTATATATTGAGTAATTATTGAATCATATTTAATCTCAAAACATATATTATTAAAGAAATATTGAATTTCAATCTAATGAGAATAGATATATATTAAAATCCATTTGAATTATTCAGAACCAAATTTTTTCAGTGAAACGACAGAATCGACATTGTTCAGTCAATAAATAAATTTTAACAGAATCAGTTTTTATTTTCCTTTTTTACAAATAATTGATAAAAATTGTCTATAGTTTTATTGTTCGTAAATTTTTCCATACAGCTAAGACTCGTCTTCGACAATAACTAACAAAAATTCGTAACGTTTCGGAAAATTATCGGTAATCGCTTCAGCAACTCAAAGTTCGAACCGCCGACACTAGATGCTGTATTATCGTAAATTTTCTCTATTCTCATAAATTATTTCTATGTTATCCTCTTACCCCTAATAAAGATCATCTGTTAAATTAAACTGCTGACGGCCAATTTTAATATTCTAGGTTGAATAGGCTCGTCCCGAAAACACAACGATAAAAAATCTTACCCCATTCGCAGACTGTGTATTTTATCGGTCGGAGCTGTGCGGAAACTGTAATATCTTACAACGAAACAATACAAAACACTTAAACTGCTGACGGCCAATTTTAATATTCTAGGTTGAATAGGCTCGTCCCGAAAACACAATGATAAAAGATTGTTTTTATCGGTCAACGATACAACTGTAACAGATACGAAAAGCAACGATATGATTCACAATCTTACCCCATTCGCAGACTGTGTATTTTATCGATCGGAGCTGTGCGGAAACTGTAATATCTCACAACGAAACAATACAAAACATATCGTTAATTAAAAATAGCAATCAAATTAAAAATGAAAAAATGAACTTACGTAGTGTATCTATTTTAAATAAGATATGTAAAATATTATAGAATTATAGAGTAAAATTTTTCAGAAAAATTCTTAAACTGTACTTCTAATTTTTTAGTAATAATTATAAAGTTTCAATTAGAAAAATTAGATGCTAGTAAATATTTTAACTATCTGTTATTCGAATCATTGTTTAATAATTAACTGAGTATATTTAAAAGTTATCAAAATAAATTTAAATACAAAAATTTTCAAAATTGTAAAAATTCAGAACATGAGAATACTTTTAATGCTTGATTGAAACATTTCTAATAAATCACAAAGTTTAATCTTGTAAGATTCTATAGAAATAATCTGTAGGATCTAATCACCAATAAATAGTGTTACAGCGATAAAAACCGCCATTGTTTTATTATATTTTACAGATTTTTAGTTAGCAAATTTGATAATACAGTAAGACCTCGCTCTACGCTGCTTCGTTTAACGCTGTTTCAATATAACACGGTTTTTTCGAATTCTATATATTCACTTTGGCGCGGTTTTTCAAACCGTTATATTCACATAAATTCGAAATCACACGAATTTGTTGCTTTAATACTCTATGCTGTCTCACAGCGCGTTTGATATCAGTGCAGCCAGTGGCGGCTCGTGACTTGAACTCGAGGATGCTGCAACTTTCGAAATATATACATATACCGCAAATACAGTGTATACGTATTTACAATGTGTGTATATTGTGGATATAATAGCAAAATTATGATAAAAATTTAAAAAAAAATTAAAAATGGAAAAATATTATTTATTATCGATAAAATTATATAGTTTAGTATTGATATAATTCCAAATGTTATGTCTTTAATTGTAATGTCCAAATATTTAATGAGACGGAGTAAACACGATAAGCACTACGAACTCGTTATTACTGGCGCAACCTGCATTTAAACAATAGGGAACTGCGCTACGAACAGTGCCGCCTTACGCTAATAGCTCGCTTTATAAGTAGCGATATGACATTATGGTAAATACAGAAAGTTCAACTATAACCTCCATACCAGAAACTGAAGAAGAAGAAGAAGAATGGTAAACACAGTGCCGCTAGCGTCCTTCGCTCTCCATAGTGCTACAATATAGATTTTTATTATTTTTTATACAAAATAAAAGAATTGTATAGGGTTGTTGATAATAAAATTAAATATTACAAACAAGTTTAAATTAAATTAATAAATATAATTATATATCGAGAAAAACTGATGGTACTGCTGTTCCGCAGTGCCTATGCACGAGCCGCCCGAGTGCAGCGCAGTTTTTTCAGTGAAAGCCTGCTGCGGAACTTGAAACGGATTTTCTCATAACAAGTTTAGCCAGTATTACGGAAATTATGGATCAGTTTATACAAAAATTATCCAAATTTTGGTAGAAGTTCAAAAGCCAGACGAAGTGTAATGAATGCAATATCTTGCTGTTGACAATCGTTTACTAAATGAAAGAGGAAAAGGAAAACGACATTAAATAACTTTTTAAAGAAAAAACAAAAAGTAACAAATGAGGAAGAACCTTCATCACAAAAATTATTGACTCGAATATTTTTGATGAATGATTTTCATGAATGATTTATCAATAAAAATCGATATTAACAATAAAAAATGTCTATAATTAATGTAATGCAATAATAATAATACATATTACAAAATTAACAAAAATGGTATATATCTTTTATTCACTGTTCTATTTTACTTATCATCATTATTTACGTGTTAAGATGATCTCTTTTAACGCTGTTTCATTTAGCGGTTGGTTGTTTTTGGAACGTTTCCCCGCATTAAACAGGGTCTTACTCTATCTATTTCTTCACTTTATTTTAATTTATTTTTCTCCCGGCCTGATTAATATTACAGAAAGTATACGTTAAGGAACTATTTCTTGTAATAATTCATTTGTTTGTTTCATTTTATTTTATAAAATGCTACATAAAAAGATGTAGCTAAAGCAGCAAAAACATGTTAATAAGGTGAAAGAAGTTTGAAACGTAATATCAATTTCGTAAAAATATATAACTTATCCTTGGTTTAAAGAGATGATTGTTATATATTGGATATAGGATGAGAAGACGCAAAAGTTATTAGAAAAATAAATTATAGACGAAAAAAACAGTTGAGATAATAGAAGTGTTTATAAGATATACAGAGAGTATCTTTGAATTATCATCAATGATGAAAAAAAAGAAATAAATTCTATGAGAGAAAACGATGGAGTCTCTATGCTAGAATTGGGACGATACGATACGATATATCATGTATCTTCGATTTACTCGTCTCGATATTCCGATATTTTTTGGATGCCTTACATACTTAACGATACGATATTATACTTGCGATAATTTATCAGTTTCTGTATGTATTTAAATCATTGGTTAAATTTATCGGTTAAAGACTTGGTTAAAGATAATGACCGATTTCGAACAAAATAACTATATATATAAAATAATAATATAAATTAATAATAATAGAAAATAACAATATAACAAATAATTTTGCTTGAAGGAAAAAACATTCCCAGTTACTGGGACTATCACAACAGATTGATTGAAGAAAATAACAGTGGACAATAAATAACTGGAGGGATGTAGTAGAATATCTAGAAAGTATGTTAAGAGGAAACTTATTTTAAGTTAGTAAAAGACTTATAACTATGTTAATACCTAAACTAATAATTTAGGTTTATCAGCCACTTTTTTAAATATTGGATAAGTGCAAATTTTTGCTATCCAAATTTATCAAAGATTGCACTGAAGTATTTGATTATATCAGCCACATCAGTGCTGCTGAACGTTTGTTTAGTAAGCTAGGTGCAGTGGTATGTGCAAAAAGAAGCAGGTTGAAGCCTGAATTAATTTCAACGATTTTGATGCTGAAATCAACAATAGAATCAAATTTCTGGTGATTTTTAATCACATCTGGCAAATAAATGAGTTTTAAAGGAAATTACTGTTTGATTTTTCCCATAATATCATATCTCGATATTATCGATATCATCCCAAAATATCGCGATATTAAATATCGTATAAAAATCCGTATCGGAATATCGCCGAAACGATATTTTGTTTTGTATCGCACATCTCTACTCTATACAGAAGTAAGAATTTTATCTAGATGAACTTCTATCCCAGCAAAAATATTTATAGTTACGGATATAAATCAAATACAATAATTAATTATTTATAATAATTAATTACAATAATTTGGTTATTTTCAATATTCATCAGAATCTATATACCTCGTGAGACAATTCGTGAACTATGACTGTATAGATATCTTCAGATACTTGATTTTTAGATAGCTGAATGTTGAAATAGAAGTTTCTAATTGTAATAAGGCCCCAATTTTCCATTCCAGAGGGGCGTATTCCAGCTATGCCTACAATATCTGTAATAATCATGCAGTTTAATTAAAATTAATGTCATTTTCTACATTGTTTTCTATAAAATTCGAAAAGTGAATTAGACTATGTTTTAGCATATTCTACATTAATGCAAATATCTTTAATTAAAGGTATAGCAAAAAATATGAATATTTTTCCGTTAAAAATAAATAATTCCATGAAAATGTTTAAAATTATTGTAATTTTGTATAGCCTATTCTTCCAATTAAAAGTATTTTTGAAACTATACTTGCCAATCTTTGGAGAAACATGCTTAACTCCTAATTTTTTCTCTAAATTTATTAAAATGTCATTTGAAATAGTAAGAATATAATCATGGACTTCATCATTCAAGGCTGATTTATTATTAACTTCCCATACAGTTATCTTTAAAAAAAATAAATTAGTTATAAATCGTATTCTGAAATGAATCATTTTATGCAGATTAAGTTTTAAATAATTAAATTTATTAATAAGATCATTTCATTACTTGTTAAATATTTTCTATAATATAAATCTGAAATATTTTAAGCTATTGACTAAAACCAATATTAAATTTCCCTTGATTATTAGAATTATGAATCAAATTATATTACTCATACTTTAAAAAAGTGCCAACAATTATCCAAAATTCTTTTATATCTTTTTTTATGATTAAATTTTATTTTTATAAGTAGTGAACAATTTTCTTACGTTTCCTTTAGATTTGGAAATACCATCTCCAACGAAAAACGCTACTAAATATGTTGACATTTTTAGAGATTTTTGGAAAATATCCGCTTCCCAATCTCCATCTCTATAAAATAATAATTATTTAACTAAATTAATATTCCTTTTATCTTCCTCATTTTCTTAATATCATTCAGAAATATCAATATCAAATAAAAAGAATTTAAAGCAGGGGTGGGCAAAAGGCGGCCCGCGGGCCGGATCCGGCCC